>JBBBDQ010000901.1:2637500-2903919 GCA_037127315.1 Ascarosepion bandense
TGTTTCCAGAAATGTTATGAATTTGTTTCTTTCTGCAGTTTTACTGCCAGCCATCTGGAAAAATGTCATGGCCTTGACACATTATAACAGATAAAGAATTGAATATATACATTTGGGAAATTTTTCTCGTATCACTATCTAATATAGCCTATCTCTTAGGCTGTATTAGTAGTAATAAACTCTTGTTATCACGGCCAGTTTTGACAGAACTCAATAAAATAGGGATTCATAGTTGTAAGTTGTCAAAGGGCTACATAATCATCCATTGTCATAAATAATTTAACTGAAAATCTTAGGCAAATGTTTCAGTAATTATTTCAATAATAACAGCCAATTAAAAAAATATCCAACAGAAATTTTTTCATTAATTCTTTTACCAAATTTACAAACAGAAGGCAAACAGAAAACCTTATCCAACAGATTAATATAAAAATGGAATATAACTTTTAATATTCAGGTTTTTTTTTTTTCAGAACATTTTAACAACTGGAATATCCAGTAAAGTCATATATTTGTATAGGAGTATTCCATGTCCTGATTTGCTCCACTATCAGAGTGATATATTCTCTCAGTCTTCGTTTTTACTGTCACAGCCAAAGGGCTGTCTGATTATGAAAACACTTTATTGTATAAGAAAACTAAAACTAGAATAGAAGCTGGAAACTGTCCTCGCTTTAGGTTTACAAATTACAGTAAGCTTATATATATATATATAATGTAATGGTAATGGATTCTCCCGTCGCGTTCAACGTATGAGGGTCCGACCTTTTTCCAGCAAGACAACCACACAGAGATTTGTTTATAGTGGTGAAGGCATTGTGTAGTACCATCCACACTTCTTGGAACTGCTGATAACAAACAATTGGTGCAGATGACTGCCACAAATCGCACGAACAGCAGACCTCAATTATTTAACCCATAATTGGAGGGAACGAACGGATTAATACCTTTCCCAAGGGTACCAGTGCGCAAGTGAATGCAGCGTGCTCGACTGAAATTGGAACTCGGCTCACCGATTTCCCCCTCCAAGCCGACATCCACCGCACCCCAACGCACATCCGTGAGTGCTAACAGCACCTGGTATTCTCAAGTGGTCACCCACCTAAGTACTGACCAGGCTCAACGTTGCTTAACTTCGGTGATCGAGCGGGAACCAGTGTATCCAACGTGACATGACCGTTATATATATATATATATATATATATATATATATATACCTAACAATATTTTGGGATCCGCATTACACTACCCGGGTTTCAACTATTGGGTTTCTTCAGGAATGGACACAGAAAACCAATGGATGTTGTCCCTAAATATAAACACCAGAAGGAAGAGTAGTAGTAGAAAAGGAGGAGGAAAAAGAAAGAAAAAAACTTCCAAAGTAGAGAACTGGAATTACCCACTACCAAAAAAAAAGGGGTAGCAGGCTAAAGGAAAGTATAAGTTTGTCCAGGTTTGCAAGTACCCAGGACTTTGTTCTTCTAATGCCTACATTTTGACATCACTTCGCTTTTTGCATTTAGTAATTCTCTTGGATGTGCGTTGTGGTAGAGTGGATATCGGCTCAGAACGAGAAGCCGGGGAGCTGAGTTCGAATTCCAGTTGAATCCATTGTCTTCACTTATGTGCAAATACCCTTTGGAAAGGTATTAATCCATCTATTCCTTCCAGTTATGGGTTAAATAGCAGGACACATTGGGTTCTATAGCCTTGATTGGCAACCAGTCTACTGCAGAAAGCAATGGCAACCTACTGTGGGATAATCTTCTGCCCAGTCAGTCATGTCTCTTTCGAGACATGATTGCCCAAGCGTGTATCACATATGGCACTTAACTGACTGAATTCTCTTTTATTTCTAAAGATATTAATGGCCAATTTTTCTTCCTGGCATAGTCTACAGCAGATGTCTCCATGGTTTTTTCCTGCTTTCACCTTCTTTACAATTTTTCACTTCTGCATTCTCTTTTAAACTGCCATACACAGTTTGCCAGCCTACTATCATTTTTATGATTTTCCATGATAATCATACATCTTTGTTCAGGTTAAAAAATTGTAAGTATACTCTACTTTACTTCCTCAGGATAGTATTGAGCACTTAGTGCCTTTGAGGATGGTCTTTCACTGCCCTCCATCTATATTTTGTTACATATATATATATATATATATAAACTATGAAATGTCCACAAATATCCTTAAATGCCTATAATAAATAACAGAAGCCATTGGTTTATTCCAATGGCTTCCCATACTTAATATTTCTTGTTTTCATTCTCACAGCATCTTAAATGCACGAGTTTGTTGTTGCTTGGAAAGCTTCCATGTAAACAAAAACAGTTTGTCATTATGGTTTGTCTGTCTTTATAATATATAATGTAATTTGACATTTTTGAAAATGTCTTTTGTAAACTGAAAGCTTAGATTGGATTATTGAAAAAATTATGTGTCAATATTGTGATTTTTTTTTCTTCCTTTAATTATAATGCTATTAACCTGATCAGAGAATATGCAAAAAAGTTACCTTAAATCGACAAAACTTGTCTATATTACTTAATAAAACATGCATATATATATATATATATATATATATATATATATATATATATATTAATTAGTTAGTTTTTGGTCATAATTAAATTAGACCTGTCCACAGTTGTATTAAAAAGTGTTCAATACTTGTAAAACTTTTGAATATTTTTCATTTCAAAATTATTTCCACAACCTAGGTTTCAACCTTTCAATATTTTCAGGCAATTTACAATAAACAATTTTATGATTTTTCAGATGCTTGAACAGGGATATTTCATAAATGTGTGACTAGAATTTTTGAACAACCAAATATTTTCAAGATTAGAGAGGAATTATTTTAGGATCTTAGAAAACATTCATCTATGTTTGTATGATCATAGTAAGTATTTTTAGGTATGATTACATTTAGACATAATTTCTGCTCTTTCATTTAGTAATTTTGTTCTTCTGGGCACAATCTGAATTGATTACCACCCTTGTATGGTTTGGCTGTTTTAACTATACTCAAAGTTATATCAGGGTCTTTTCAATTTTAATTTCCACACATGGCTAGCCAGTTTGGTACAATATTGAGAGAAAACCCAACAAAACGGTTATGAATCCAGAATTTATTTCAGCAGTGTAAAAAAAAAATTACAGCTGCCTTGTATAGACCATTGATGAATAAAAAAATATATGAATTTCAGTCAGAATATTTGAAAAAAAAACTGTTTATAACAAAGGGATTTTTCAACTGGAAATCAATTGAGGAGAGATATATCAAATCACACATATAACACAATGCAGAATAAGGAGTTAAATCACATATACATGAAACAAAAAATTTAAATATTAAGCTTTTTCATTTAGAGAAATTTAATTAAAGGTGGACCAAAGTTCTTTGTTAAGACATTTTTAATATATATTTTTACTATTTTCATTGTTTTCCATGACATTTGAAATATAAATTATATAATACCTGAGTACTTTTGGCTTTTATAAGAGTTTTTATTTTTTGCATTAATTTTTTTCATCACTTTTCAAATATCACATTTTTATGCTTAATATCATGTTTTTTTAATTTATTTATGAAATATATTTCTAACATTTTTGTCTAAAATTTGATAACATTCTATTTTTATTTAAATCTTTTGCCACAAAACAGAAAAATGGTCTGAAATATAAAAAAATAAATAAAAAAGCTCCACTTTTGTTGGACTTACCCAAGTTTTTAATATATATATATATATATATATATATATATATAAAAAATTTTGTTAAATTTTTGGTCAAAATTGTAGGCAGGCAATTATACTAAAAATGAAATCAAACAGTACACTTAGAAAAAAAAAATTCTGGTGTTATAATGTGGAAGGAAGGCTGGAAAATTTGATACTCACAGGGCATACTGGCAGCAAAATGTATAGGGGGAAACAGCAGACCACCTACTTAATAAGCTGTTGGGAAAGGGTTTCAAAACAGTGGGAAGAATGGTAAAAATGCAAACATTGATAAGACCTTGAAAGTTTAGGATGTTGTGGAGAGCTATGATCACCTACATCTTGAAGAGATTTAACACATAAAACAAGAATCTACAAAAATACAAATGGAAAAGAAGACTGAACTTTATCCAAAATTTTAAACCTATTGTATCCAGAAGATTACAGTGTTAAAAAAAAGTCTGTTTAAGCTGACTAATATCCTTTGCTATCATTTAGAAAGAGGATTATTACAGTTGCTCCAGAAGTTAAGCAAAATATTTACTGACCAAAACGTTTAAGACCTTTAGTAATTTTTATGAAAATTAATTATCAAGGATTATATGGGTATTAAACAACTCTTCTTGGAGCATGGATTGAAGAGAGAATAACTTGGCAAAGCTTGCAATATAAATAAAGCATTCTTGTACTTGTGGAACAAATCAAAATGTCCATACCTGAAAGAAAATATACACAGATAGTGCTGCAGACAGTATATTCTGGCTATTCACAGCTTGGGTATTTCTTGGCACACGGTATGTTAGTCTGTGAGGCGGTGACCAAAACTTGATTTGTGAGAATTGTGATACACATGGCCATTGTATAAACCGGCAACACAAGATGCAATGGCTGGCAATTGGCCAATCATATCAAACTTCAACTCACTGTATAGATAAGAGATGGTTACTAATTCCCACTTGAATTTTAAGCTCTTCAGGAACTGGATTTCTCTGTAAAATTGGTTTTCTTATTGGTTGAATAAAAGTTAAGCTCTTTTAGTTAATCTGAAATCTTTTTTCTTTTAAAAGCTAATTTGAGTTTTTTTTTAGAGGTATGAGTAATGGTTAGCAGCATGGAAAATGAAACTGGTGAACTAAGCTCAAATTCAGGTTGTGGCAGTTTGTGTTTTTCTTCTTCTGTGAGCTGTGTTTCTTCAGGAAGTGAGCAATCATGGCTCTTCACAATTTTCTGTTCTTTGTGGCTCTTAATAAATTTTGTTTTTTCTTCTATCTCTCTTAATCCCTGTTCTGCCAACCATTTACACAAACTCATCAGGTAGGTTATGCACTACTTTTCTCTGTCCCTTTTGCCTTCAATATGTCCTGTGAGTGTAAAATTTTTAAAACACTCTTTCCTTATGTGCTGTAGAAATTTCAACTGTCCTTTTTTGATGTGATGTATAATTGGCCTTTTTTTTCTAAAACATTGTCAGTGCTCACATATTCAGTCCATGCTATTCTCAGCTTCTATTACATTGTATTGCCAAGTTTCTTCTTCATCTGTGCAGAGATGGTCCAGCATTCACTACCATATAGAATAATTGAGATTACATAAAAGTTCAGTAGGTTTTTCTTTGTTTCTAATGGATTTGCAAATAAAGGTAAGGAACAGATTTCAAATGTCCTGCATGACTTTTAGAAGTTTTAAATTTTTTTTGGATAACATTAAATAGGTCTTTACTCTGAGTCTTTAAGAAGCTGAAAAGTATCACAATGTCCTACAGGATTAAGAGTTAATCTTGTATCCTAGAAGTTGTGAGTTCAATCTCTATGCAGCTTTGTATTAAGGTCTTTGGGAAAAACAGAAATTCAACTTCCCCAACAATGACATGTTAGCTGTTAGTGGTATTGTTGTATCCTAGTACAATCTGACCGAATATGTTAGATGTACACTGCCAAATTACTTCTAGTTTCATGAAAGACCCAGCATAGTACCCTGCCTGAATTTTCACATATCATGATGGATAGGTAATCTCTCAAGGAGACTCCTTGCTTTAAGTTGGGACTCAAGCTCTCTCCAGACCTCAAGTGGAACTCATATGTATTATTACCATAATACATTTTTGAAGGAAAGAAATTATTACCAGCAATACATTTTTGGATACAAAACTGGAAGACATCTTCAGTTTTCTAAAATAAAAAAAAAATTTTCATTAAAATCTGATGAAATCAACTTTCTCACTATAACCAAACATTAAAAACATACCCTAAAACCCTATCTTTTTGGCATTAAATAACCCACAGAGGTTGATATACCATCAAAAGCTCAAAACTCAAACTCTATCTTTACAAGAGCCTGATCAAACCAAACATGGAGTATTGCTGCCATACATGGGTTGTAGCTTCCTGTTTGAATAGAGTTCAAAAGCATCTATGCAGACTTGTGGATGTTGAATTTGTTTCTGCCCTCTAATTCCTTTCCCACAGATGGAACAAGCCTCTTGTTGTTCTGTTGCTATTTCCATAGCATTCATTCTCATGAGCTCAGTTTTTTGGTCCCACCAGCTGTTACTTTTATAACTGGGACCTGTCATTCCATGTATACAAGAATGAATTATGTTCATTCTCTATGTGTAACACTATTTCCCCCCGCCAATATATATACTTTTTGTTTGGTTTAATACAACAGTGAGTGAAGTTGATATTAGTGGTTTTGTTAGTTGTGCTTTATTGTAAGCTGTGATGTGAGCTAACGTAAAAAACTATTTTTAATACTATTATGTACTTGTAAAATTTGGGGAATAAAGAAATTGGCTGATAATTGGGAAAAAAGAGAGAAATATAGTTTTCTTTCTTTTTGTTTTGAGCCAACTGGAAGTTTGTAATATGGAAGTAGCCATAACAAAATATCAGGATTTACTTGATGAGGTCAGGTAGGGTTAAATCCGCAAAAGTATTCCTGGGAAAAAAGGATTTGAAAATGGAAAACTTGGGAATGATGTAATCAAAAGAAAGAAGAAAGACATTACGTCATGTGAGCTGTTGATATTTTATTTGGTGAGCCATGGCTCCCTGCAAATCGTGTGGGTGGAAAATAATCTCATTGGTCAAAAGCTTTGAGTTGGCTAGATCCCCCGAGAGGATTGGGGATTGCTATAAAAATGGACACTCAGCGAGATAAATAAAATTTTAGAGAGTTAGCTGGGTAGTTGTTGAAATTGCAGTCGAAATGTAATGACTGTGGAAAAGGTTCCCAACTGGGGAGCCATGACCCATGGCTGGTCGCCTACCATAGAACTCATGGCTGAAAATGTAAAGAAACATAGAAAAGCCTGCCGCTGATTAACTTAAAGAGTTAATGTTGAATAATGCACCTCCAATAAAAACCCCGAAAAAACTTTCGTGTTTTAAGGGTTATTTGGAGAAAAGTTTGCACTGCTATGAAAAGAATTTTAAAAGATTTGGAGAGCAACTTTCGAGCAGCAAGGAAAAATAACCCACACCGTCACCATCGCCATTGTTGTCATTAGCCATCTCATTTGCTCTAATTCAGTAAATTCCGTTAAGCTCCGATAGGAACCTGAAAGAACTTTGTTGTTTTAAAAGTTACAGGTAGAATTGACAGCTCTGAATAGTTTGAAAAGCTCTGATATTTTTAATGAAACTTGGAAAGGACATTTTTATTTGAAGATTGAGAGCACTGATATTTTTAAATGAATCCTCTCTCCATTGTAAACTAGCATTTAGCCAATTGTATTTTCTGCTTTTATAATTAATAAATTTTTTTTATGATAAAGACTTTCTTTGGGAACTCATCTAGGCATCTTCGAACTTATTCATTTATTTAAATTTATTTTTGGTGCCATAACTATTTTATTTTAACCACAAGTGTACACAAGTGTCCAGTCTGGATATGGTAGAAATACAGCTACCGGGTTTGCACAACATGACTTTCTGAGATCAGAACATAGTGTGGGCAGTAAGTTCATTGTTGTAATAGATGTCTTGAGGACCAGCTACTGTGACGAGATCATCACAACCAGCAGCCTGAAAGCGTGACATAATTGGTACCGTTTCGACATCATTGTCATTGCCTTTAAAACAGTGAACATTAACATTTTTTTAAAAAGTAATAGATTACCTGGATAAATATTTAAAATTATTTCTTTTCTCACTTTTACCAATGATATTAGTACAAAGTACAAGTGATCTAGCAGTTAACAGCATAAAAAATGAAATTTTCAAGCAGAGTTCAAATACTTGATGAGGTAGTTTGTTTCTCTCACACTGATCTCCATCAGAAAGGCCTGAACCTATTTCTTTTCCAGCTAGCTATGCATTAAATAGCAAGGTAAATTGGTTCTTTAGCTTTGCTTAGCATTTAGTCTAGATAAAAGATTATTCTGAATTCGAAGTCAGCACATTCTCCACCCATAGCTATGGATAAAAATGGAATTGGATTGTCAAATTTCATTCAAACCAGTTCCTTTAGAAAAGGGATGTATTCAATTCTTTTTCTACTAGCTATAGATAAAATAGCAGAACAGATGCAGCTCTTTAGCCTTGGTTAGCATCCAGTTTAGAAGAAGAAAAATTTTTAATTTAGAGGTAACTTAATGCTAATTTTGACATTTTTCTACTTCTGTTGACAAGTTATAATAAGTTTTGTTTTCAATAATTTATATATCTGGTGGACCTTAGGATTACCATAATAGAAGTGGATTAAACAACTTGTTCAAGAAAAAACACAGAATTGTGAATCTCTTTGTGATGCCTTGCATGGATAGGAAAAGAAATTAGTTTTTGCATGCCCTTTCTGCTTATATTCATTTTTCACCAAAAAGTGTAATCTGTTTGATTAAAACAAAAAAAAAATTGTTCATTTCAATTAGGTTTATGCAAACAATATACTGCATATGGTTCCTCCTAAGTCATATTTACTGGACTAATTTTTTTTTTTTTTCTGATGGAGATCAGTGTGAGAGAAACAAACTACCTCATCAAGTATTTGAACTCTGCTTGAAAATTTCATTTTTTATGCTGCTAAAAAAAAACAAGTGTTAAAAAACACTTGTTTTTTTTTTTTGTTGTAATTTCAGTTATGATTTATTTTTTATTTTGTTTTCTTACATTGTTATTTGTATTGTTTAGTTTTTCTACCAAATTTCTTTCACGTATGTGATTTTTTTTTTATTGCAAACATTTTTTGAACTTTGTTCAAACTTTGTTTTTGCAATCATGTAGTGAACTGCATGGTAGATAAGTCAATGTGATGAATTTTAAATGCAGAACTTGCCTGAACCCACCATTCCCAACTGATCAAGATAAGGAGGATTAGCTTAATAATGTTGAGTATGTGGTTGTTGATCAGTTTTGTTATCTTGGTGGCATGCTATGTGCTGGTGAAGGTGCAGAAGCAATTTCAATATCATGTATAAGATCTGGTTGGAAAAAATTTTAAAGAACTTTTGTCTCTTCTAACATCTCAAGTATTTTTACATAAGATGAAATGAAAGATATATACAACTTACATTAAAAGTGTTATGATATATGGTGGTGAAACCTGGCCATTTAAGAAAGTTGATTAACATGCAAATGGTACGGTGAATGTGCAATGTCAGTCTTAGGGATAGAAAATCCTCAGAGGAGTTAAGAAATAGGCTGAGTATTGCCAATATAACAGATGCTATGTGTCAAGCAAGATTTAGATGGTTTGGGCATGTTGAAAGAATGGACATAGAAAATCCAGTCAGCAGTTGTAGGTAGGTTTATTGAGGTAGATGGCCAAAGAAGGACAGGTAGACCATGGCAAACATGGACCCAGCTTATCAATGACGATTTAAAGAAGTTGTGTTTTCAGCCATGCCTTACACAAAAGTGGGAGGCCTGGAAAAGAATTGTTAAGAAAACCCTGTCCAACCTATGCTAGCATAAAAATAGATCTTAAATGACGATAATATCCTAGGCACAAATTCAGGAAGAATTGCTCATTTCCTGCCACAACCTGGATTATGCAAGGTACAACCAGTTTTTAAAATGTCCATATGAAGAAATTTAATAAATAAAAACAAAAATATTTATAAGTTAACCTTAAACAGAAAAATTTATTATTTTATATATTTTTTTATTTCATATATTATATTGAAAATTCTAGGTAACATAACTGTTTAAAAAAGACTTGGAATATTTTATCCTCTGAAAGGTCAGAGAAAATAATCTACTTAGTAAGCTTGTGTAAATCAATAGCAGAACAGGAATTAGAAGATATAACAAAAAGTCAGAATTTATTAATAGCTACAAATGACAAGAAAATGTGGAGAGCCATTATGAACAACCTGAATAATCACAGCACATTGAAGAAGAAATATTTGTTTTTTTTACTTTAATCTTTTGGCAATTCTAGCACTCAAAATCTAAAGCTCAAATACAAATGAAATACAAATTTGGCAGTTCACACTTGCTTCCAATCCAAATCTTACCACTGTTTCCCATAGTAAAAAAACAAACATATATAACATTAATTTACTTGAGGAATGATCACTTATAGCATACTTGCACTCTCTTGTAGGTTGGATAATAAAAGCAGAGAAACAGTTTACAAAATTTGATAAAACTAGACTAAAAAATAGTGTTTCAATCCAAAATAAAAAGTTCAAGTAAAATATTTTGTATTTTAGATAGTTATGAGCCTTAGGAATTACAGTTTACGACTATTAAAATTTAATGTAAACTCTCTTAAACGTTCTCTAACAAGTATAATCAAAAACCAAATTCTAAATCAACATGTAAACATCAAATTCTATTCAGTTCAGAATTTTTAAAAATGCACTTGAGAAAAAAAAGCGTTTATCCTTTTCATAATCATTCTGAATATAATTCTTGAGTTTTTACCAAATAATTCTTATTCTCACACTGAGAACTTGTAACAAATGAGAAAATTTATGGTTTTAAGAAGGTTTCATATAGGAAAATTTTTGTTTTAATTTCGAAAAATGAAAAGCAAAATATGTGGGTGTTATGCTTAATTTTTCATTTTTAAGGGAACTAACCCATGATAGGTCATATTTGTGTACAGTTCAGAATGCATATCACACAAAGGTGTATACAAGTCAATAAAAAAATAAAACAAATTTACTCAGGTTGGGAAGATTTAAAATCCAACAGACACCAATGACCCTTTAATGTATATAATGACAGACATGGTATTATGGATAAGTTTTTTATCTACTTTATAAACATATATAACACTACATCCATTTTGTTACACATAAAATAACATTCATCCTCAAAAATGGTTAAAAGTGTAGCCAAAAGTACTCAGATAAACAAAACATTTAGACAGTTTTTATATAATTTATATCCCCCCCCAAAATCGTAAGATCACATGAAAAATTACATAAAAATTTAACCATATCTTGTGTCATTTTTAATGAAACCTGCATCTGATGTATTGTAATGGTTAGCAAGCTTGTCTTGCTAGAATGTATTACAACTGAATAGTGAGTTCTATCCTCACTGTGTGCACATTGCTTTTGGCCTTGTGCCACATCTAAGCAGTGCTTAGAAAATCGCGATAACAAATACTTTCTGGTCTCTAAACAAACATAAATCTACTCAGAGTGGGATGATTTAAATTAGGCTTATTTCTGGTTTCTAGTCATAGAATTTAATAAGGTAATTTAATTTACTGCCCCTCTTATCCTCAAAAATTTCAATGTGTTTTCCTTACAGTTTTTGTTTATTATTCTGACCTGAAGAAGACAATTCCAACACACATCATGTCAGTGAAATGTGTCATTTAAAAGCTTTTCCACTGTCGTATCATCTCCTCATATAGATCATTATATAAAAAGCCACTTCTTTTGCTGTATATTTTGTGTATTACATATTTACATGATTTCCTTTTTGGTCCTTTTTCTCTGTCAATTTTTGAAATAAGAGACAGTTATTTAAAGATTGTTATTTATGCAATGAGTCTGATGAGCTTTGTGAAAAAGTGTGTTCCTTTATCATTTCAAAATAAGAGGATGAACAGAAAATTTCTCAGGATGGCCCACTTCCTAAAATCTGAACGAATATCAAGATTGTTTTTTATTTGGAAGGACCACTTAGTTGGACAGAAAACTTTCCAGCATGTTTCAAATATCCCCCAAAATAAACAAAAATCAAATAATGTTAATGGAATTCATAACTACAATATGTACTCATGTATAAGCTAACTTCATGTATAGCATAACTCCCTGAAATTTATTTTCTTAAACTTTAAACCCTCCAGAAAAAATTACCTGTGTATAGAGTGACTATCACAGAAAATATATAATTAAAAAGATAGGTACTGTATACAGTACCCACTATTTATGCATGAAAAACTGGTCACAGAAACTCAAACTATGCTTGAGTATTAATATATTCGAAGAAAAATTAACACCAATAAGGAAATTCTTTTTATTTTGCAATATTCAACACAAGAACAGTCACTCCAAACCTGTCTTCAAAGAAGGCCATAAAATCAATTGATCAATTGATCATAATTGTATCACTAGACCAAATGTGACAAAAAGAATGGGGTCCATGTTCTTGAACAATTTTGGAATAACATGAGACTTGGTTTTTTGGGGGGTAAATTGTAGTAGGACTGCATTTATAATCTTTTGTTATTGGTGTAAAATCCATCTCTCATTCACTTGGTAAAAATAATTCAAGTTTTTTAGATGAAATATAACTAATTATTGAAGTCAGCTTTTTTTTATTGTCTGTACTTATGGAAAAGCAAATTATGCAACAACGTGATTAAATGTTTTCTTTTATATTGGTTCTTAAAAATAAGTATTTAAGCTGAAATTATTATATTTGGTGGCATTTAAAACTCATCAAAAATACATTTTATGTTTAAGATGAAGCATCTAGTAGACTAATGGCACCATAGACTATATGCATTTATACTTTGCCTAACTCTGAAATACTGTAAAATTAAATGTAAATTTCAGAGTTTAGACATACTGTCTTCAAAGTTTTCTACTGGAATTTCATAGCTTTTAGCATTATGAGATAATAAAATAACTATTTGCTTATAAATTGCAGAGAAAGAATACAGCTTAAAAATAAAGAATCAATATACTGAAGAAAATGATTCTTATAATGACAGTAAAGATAGCCTTCTTGATTCTCTTGCTGAAGATGGTTATAGCAGAGCAAGCATTGGGTCAGTGTTGTCGGGGAGCTTTTTCTAGTGTGTGTACACATTTATGTAATAACCAGGGTTAGGTCCCCTGTGCCAGTTGTTATCTAATTGTTACTTTACCAGCAAAGAGAGAGAGAGAGAGACATCTACATCAATGGAATCTGGTAGTGACCAGGTTGGACACATCTGCCAAAATTGGCTACCACATGTCAACCAGTGGCAAGTCCTCTCTACACCACCTGCATCCCCTCCACCATTGCCACTGTTAAACCACAGTTTGTTTCTCCCTTCACCTTCTTTTACATTCATTCAATGAAAATTCTTTGGCAGCTTCATTATGCAATATGCATTTGCAGAAGATGCACGCTCAAAGTTTTAATGATGATTTTGGCATGACTGGGTGGTAGGATGGTATGGGGACTTTGGTTTATAGTAAAGGTAGTTACCGAATTGGCAGAGTTGTTATGGTAACAGGATGGTTTGGTAGTGGCTGTGTGGTGAAGCTACTGGTATTGGTTGTAAAGTTGTTGCTGGGTGGGGGGTCAAAATAGTGGTAGCAGTGATGGAGATGATGGTCGTGGTAAACATTCCATGATCACAGTAGGTTAGGGTCATTTTCAGGGGTCCTTATTATAATATGATAATCATCATAATATTAAATGTTCTATGATGATCATAGTGTCCTTGGAGGTAATTTTGATGACAGCAGTGTCTTTGGGGGTAATTTTGAAGACCATAGAGTTTGTGGAGGTAATTTTGTTTATGACTGTACTTAGGTGGTTAATTCTTTATGATCTTCATTATAGGTTAGGATCATTATCTTAAGAATAATATGTTTTTTTTTGTAAAGGTTGATAATGATAGTGATGGTGATGACTGTAATTCATTCACCATAATGTTATCAAAGGTCATTATAATATAGAGGCTTCCAAAGTAATAGAATAATGATGAAAATTTTGATAGGAGACATACTACGGTATTTTGTTTGAATCATAACTAAAATGATGTCATTGGAGACAGTTTGTTGCATGTAGGAACTATATTATTCCAGTGACACTGTTCAGTTATTACTAACAAAAAGGTAAAGATTGTTAAATGTAGAGAGGAAATGCACTGTGAAGTGAGTGACATTTCTACAATAATTGTTACAGCCAAAAAAAACTGAAAAAAGAAACAATAATTCAACATACACTTAAAACAGATTGTTTTCCAAAATATTAATAAAGATAACAAAATATATCAGAATTCCACTAGAGACCTCTACAAAAGTACAATGCCTAAGGTTTAAAAAGAATTTTTAAAAATCATAAATCTTTCTTGAAGCTTTTATTTCATTTTTAATTTTATGCTAATATATTAAATTTAATATTTCTAATAAGCAAAATATTTTTCTGTATTTCAAAAACTAATTTAAATTGATTATAAGGAATGTTTTTGCTAAAATAGTTGATTAGCACCTTTTTTTGGCCATCTTTCATCACAATATTTATTCTAAAAAATCTTCCAAAAATAAAATAAACTTTTCTGAAATTTATTTGAAGAATATTAGCTGATTTAAAATATAATCAATCTGATTTTAGACAAATATTATTTACTTTAAGCTTAAAATATTGCAGAAATATATTCTTTTAACCCTATAGTAGCAGTGTTTTTAACCCAGAAGTAGCTATCTTGACACATTGACTGCCTAATGACAAGTCTAATTTTGTTCTAAGGAGACTTTATCTGTAAAATATAATTGAAGGAAGTGTTAAAAATGCCATTTTTATATAATTTTTTAATTATTCAGTAATCCTAAAAAGTTTGCAAAATATTCTCCATAATCTAATGTTTTATTGAATTTTAGAAATGTTGACTTTAAATTTGCTATTGTTATCACTCTTATTTTTTGATAATGTCATGTATAATTGTCTGCACTTAGAAAAACTGGCACATTTTTAGATTAAAAAAAAAAATTCAAAATTCTCTTTAAAATATTGGTGTTTGATGATTATATTTATGATTAGTAAACATAGTTTTCAATTAATAATATCATCTAATACAAAATTTTGAAAGATTTAAAATTCAATAATTTTTTTCTAATCAAAATTTTTAAAAAATGAAAACAATTCTTGTAAAATTCATTATTCATCAAAACAATTTTTTCTTCATAGTATTCATAATATATCTTTTCTATAAAACCAATTAAAAGCTTTTCTGATTAAATAATGTCTTAATTTTATTGCATTTTTTTTATTTTAAAGTTCAGAGCAGATTTTTGGTAAATAGTGTTTCTGTTTGACAAAAATAAATTGATGATTTAAATTTTTTAAATGAGTCCTATTTTTAACTCATATAAATGTGAAGAGTCTGAAATTTTTAATTTCTCAAAATTTTATATAATTACATGAGGGTAACATATATAAAAAGAAATTACCAGAATTTTCTAAAGAAATAAATTTAAAAAATAATTTAATTCATTTGGGAATAAGTCCTGAAAATTTAATTAAAATCTGACAATTATTTGATTTTTTTGTGAGAATTTCCAAATCAGTGTATTTTTAATGGCAAAAAAGACTAAAGATTCTTATAATAATCTTTGGCACATTTATAAATGCAATAAAAAAAATTTAACCAAAATTTGAAGCATCCGAGAAAGGATTAAAATAATATTAAAATACTTTGGTCTCTCCTCTTAATAATAACAAACATTTTGATGATAACACTTTATTTTTATTGAGTTCAGATCTTTTTTTATCATGCTATGCTCTTTTTTAGAAAAGTTTTGGATGCACCACATTTTATAAGATTTCAAAATGTTTTTATATTTGCTTCTAAAACAGAAAATATATATTACTGAAGATTTTCCCCTAGAAATTTTTTCAGTAAGTATTTTCATCCTTGGCCAGATCAGCAAGAATGAAAATTTGTTTATATTCACATCTAAAAATATCAATTGACCAAAGAGTGGTATATGCTATGGAATCAGTACCAGCAACATGGCAGGTTCCACATATAAACATTGTGCTTTAATGTTAGCAGTTTATTTTGGAGATTTTTAATGAATGATGATTCAATTTTTATTGGATTCAGTTACCACAGAAATGATAAAAACCTGAGTATTATGCAATTAAAATATATTTAAGGTCGTATCTGGTGCTATGATTGTACTATTCACTGGAAATACATGTCTTGCCTTCCAATAATGTTCTTATCATTTACTTACGTGCAGTTGTTATTAGTTTTGTAACATATTATTGGAACGATTCTGCAATCTCTACAGTGGTTGATAAATTTTAACAAATACTGCATCAGATTCCTTGTGAAGCTTAACAGATTGCAACTGAGAAGCTTGAAATGATTCATCAGGCTTGAAGTCAAACACCAGTTAGGAGTGATATGTGCATTTCAAGACCATCTAACAGTCAGTTTGAGCATTCAGAACAATCACTCACTAGCAAAATTCAAGAAAATGTGAATGTGGATAAATTTGTGAACTACTCCATGAGCCCACTTACATAATTTTTGGTTGGCTGGTTAATTTTGTTTAGCAGTTTATTAATTTCTATGGGTTATTTAATACTGAAATCTAAATATTTTGTATGCAATTTTATGGCTTCAGCTATATATGTTTTGAATATAATTTTAAACTTTTTAAAAACAGATATTTTGTACTTAATTTTATACTTTCAGGGTAAACATAGGTTTTTTTTAAATTTATAGTTTGATTTAGTAATTGTGATTTAATAAAGTGTGAAGTTCAAAATTCACTGTAGGTTATCCAGATCAACATACATCTGATGATAATCAGAGAGCACACCAGCTGAAATATTGTGATAACAACAAAAATGAGGAAATTAGTTCACAAGTAAATAGTATAGTTACAATATTTCTGCCATAGTTTTATCTTGTGACAAACCAAATTTGGCAAATGCCAATCCTTATCACCATTGTGAGTGTTAGTAATTGCCTTATACCACCCATTCATTATCCCAAACTACAATTATTGATGTAAATCTATTAACAGTTTTTCACTAGTAATTCTTTGATCTTAATCTCAGTTGCTTTTGATTAGTTATTCAAATCTTTGTTCTATAGCCACCTAATAAACAGTATGGATCAAAAATAAAACTTGTATTTATTTTTCCTCAGGATGCCTTTCTTGCAATGACAGATCTTTGATATGTCCTGGAAAGAAATATACATATTATTCAAAGTAGCTAAGTGGTTTTGGCAAATGTAACCGAATAGGACAAGCTCGCAAGTAGCCATAATGGACTGGTATTCATCATAGTCATATGCAGTATGCTTAGGTGTAGGCTTATGCAATAGGTGTAGTTGATAGGCGTTCAAATAGGTGTAGTCTTTGACGTACCTGCTTTAGTCTGTATTTATGGCTGACACCAGCCAATCATATTACTGTAATGGGGAACCAAGGTGTTTGCATATTCATTACATCAATCTTAAACAGCTTCAGGAGTTAATAATGTGTTGAAAATCAAATCTAACCAGATAATCCTATTCCTTCTTTCTCCTCGGCTGCTCAGTATCATCATATTTGATCTTTTCTAAAAATGCACTAAAGGATGTACCGGTGGTGTAATGGATAGACTGAGAAATCAGTTCAAATTACAGTCAAGTTCTTGAAATTCACTTCTCCACAAATATCATTAGGAAAGATATGAATCAATCTATTTTTCCACCATCTTTGACTAGGCTTTCTAACTGTGATTGGCAACCCATTTCAGAAAAAGACAATTCTTAAATCCATATTAAGTTCTTGGACAAAATCACAGATTTTCCTTTGGCAAGATGTAGCATTTAGAAGTCACCCCTTACAGAGTCATAGTGAAAACATTGGCAGTTGTTTTTGTTTTTTTATTATTGTGGTCAATGGCAGAACCTAACATAAAGATTTGTGGCATTGAACTGCAAAGGTGTCATGCAAAAGATCCTTCATACCTGACAATGGGAGAGACATAATTATTCTGAGTCTGATGGAAAATGCTGGAGTCGTGCCTTGTGTCTCCTAATTGATGTGCAAGTAAAACCCCTATGATGACACATGGGGGCATCCTGACAGATGACCTATATAGTTTAGATGCACTAGTAGTATGAGTAGTAATCATATTAACTTAAATTTTTTATCAGATGAATCATTGTAAACATTTTTTTAATTTTAGATTATAATTTCTTCTCAATTTTTGTTCATTTTAACTACTCAGATCGTTATTTTATGGCCATCAATAAATAGCACATCCTGGAAATAAATTACATGTTCTCAGTAAGTCACATTGTTTATTGATGTCTGTAGAATGAGTATTGTGATAAAAAGCAACTGAAATTTTAGATGAAAACATAAAAATTTAAAATGTGTTGAACAAACCAAGTCAAATAATTCAAAGAATGATAATATCTCATTTCAGAACTTTATCTAATAATTCATTTTATTCTTTATCATTTTATCTATTGACTTTATTTCATTTTCTAACAAATGCATAAGCCATACTGTTTAGTGATGGCTGTAAAATGAGTGTTGTGATAAAAAGCAACTGAAATTAAAATGAAAGAAATCTAAAATTATTAATGATTGTCAAGAATAATTTAAGACAATATTAATACTGTTAATGTATAAGTCAATAACACCAAATAAGGAATGGGAAAACTGGAGAAAAATAAAGACTGTGTTCATATGGTTTGAGATGATCCAATCATATGGCTCTTATAGATCAGTTGGTAAAAGCATTTATCACAGTATAATAGAGTTGCTGAATGAAGTGAAGGAATGTGAGTTCAAATCCTCTCAAAAACTTAATTCTGTCTTTTTCATCTGTGCTGTAAAATGATAGTGTGAGTAGTTGTGATAAAAAGTAAAGATGAAAGAAATATATCAGACATTTTAAAGAGTTATGAATATTTAAAAAAAAAAAGATATTATAGATAAATGGCCCAGTTATTATTACCTTTTTAACAAGTTTTTTTTTTTCCATTTTAATTTAACTCTTTGACAATCATTTTAAAGTCATCAGGAAGCAGCACAGATCAAAAAGAAAAAATACATTTCCAGTGGAACTGATACTGACATCCTATTTCCTCAGGAAGCCTATCTTCCTGTAACAGCTTCTTTAATGATTAAGCTACAGTAACCCACAAGCTGCAATCAGTTAAAGTTTACCATATAACTATTCTTTATTGAATATTTAATACACTGCAATATTTTTTTTTGTTTACACATGCTGATAGTATCATTAGTAATATTTTTTATTCATTGGATGAGCATTGTCAATTATTATATAGTGCATTAAAATATTAGTAATTGATAATATTTCATCAATGTGATAAAACATTAATACTTTTCACAAAAGAAAATATTCATGTTACTCAGTATAATTGATATAAAGAGAATTTCAATACAACATTTCTTTTTATTTTGCTTATCATCTTATAGAAAAGTACAATTCTGTCCTAGGGAGAAATTTATCCTTGTGTTTTTTATTGTTATTGAATAACATAATTTTTTTCCAATAGTAAAATGATTTATAGATCTGTAGGTACTAACATACAGTATCGGTTAAAAGTTTTTTACAACTCTCTAAATTTAATAATTAGAAATATTCATGTTATATCTAGTTTAATTAACTCTTATTCAGCTAGAAAGCTGAAACTATTTAACCCACTTAGTGCATATCATCCAACTTTTAAAGAGGAAGTTAGCTAAAATTTGAAATCTGCCAATCTTACAATTACCATTAGCTAGAAAGGTAGATTAGACAAAATTTCAAAGAAACTTAGTATAAACTACAAGAAAACTGAATGCATGGTCATCACCAAAGAGAGGAGCCCAAAATGTCAATTACGTATTGGGGATACACAAATCAAGCCGGTACAGAAGTTTAAATACCTGGAAAGTGTTGTAACAGAGGACAGAAAGTGTGACATTGAGATCCGAAGGCATATTGGGATGACCAGGGAAACTTTCCAAAAGTTAAGCAAGAACGTTTCATTCAAAATACTGCTCAGTGGAACTTAAATCACTGGTACCCCCTATATATGAATTTACTCAAGCCACAAGATTAACAAATAGGTCCCACCCTTTTACTGTGAAACCAATAAATTGTAAATGCAAATTCTACTCCAACAGCTTCTTTTCTTGCAATTCCCGCTTATGGAATTTCCTTCCGTTGACTTGCTTTTCCAACAGCTACAATACTTAAGAATTCAGATGTAAAGTCAATAGTCATGTCCTATCTCACTAACTTGCATCCTCTCTCTCTCTCATTCTCCTTTCTTCGTCCACTCCACTCTCATCAGTATTCTTGTCCTTCTTTTACCCTCCTCCTGACACCTCCTGTAACTTGTCACTCTTTCTCATAAATTTCCTCCTATATAATGCCCTGCACAACAGTGGCAGGAAAATGCCTTGCTTGGGGCAACACGATCATAAAAAAATAAATAAAAGAATGCTCAAATGTTACATGAAATCTGTTCTATATGGCAATGAATGTTGGACACTCTCCTCAGAAATGAAGGAGAGAATCAAAGCAACAGAAATGTGATTCTACAGAAGGATGCTGAGAGTACCATGGACCAAACATCTGAGCAATGACAAAGTTTTGGAGATAATAGAAACAAAAAGGAAACTTACACATTACATTGGGAAGAGACAGTTGAAGTTTCTGTGACACATAATGAGAAGTGAAGTCTTGGAGAAACTGATACTCATAGGGCAGAAAGAGGGACAGGGAAAAACAATGCATGACATACTTGATGGGCTTGAGCAAGTGGATGGCATAGCAGTGTTTGGGGAAAATAACAAGATAAATATATTAAGAACTACAAAAGACAGGAAGATGTGGAGGGTCATGATCGCCTACGTCCTGAAAAGACATGGCACATAAAAGAAAGAAGTGCTTGATTTATGGTTAATTTCATTGTTATTATTATTATTATTATTATTATTATTATTGTATATATGATAAAAAAAGCTTAGGAAGATGAACTCCCTCTGGCTTAAAATGAATGAGTAAATTAGTTTTGAAGAGGAGACACTGCTTTCAATTTTCATTTGATTCTTCAAGGTCCATAGAGTAACCTGAAACTTTTGGTTTATAGTGTAAATTACTGTATATTGGATAGTTTGAAGCATTTTGGGCACAGGTAGCATAAGACTAGGTATAAGTTATCAATTAGCAAGAAGTTAGGTTCTGACTATTTAGTACAGTGAAGAAAATATTAGCTGTACTGTATATAGTAAGGTAGGCATAAAATCTATTGATAAACGGATTATTGACAATCATCATCAACAACATTCCCAACAATATAATTACCTCTAATAATCATTATCATCATTTTCCTTATTATTATGACTACTATCACCAAATTTTTACTCTGGTCGTCATTTTCCTTGTTGTTATCTTAGCAGCGATTTTACCAAAGCCACAGCTGCCACCATATTACGCCACTCCTGACATCACCCTCACCACCACCTCCACTATTGCTAAAATAATCATCATGATCATTATTATAAGAGTGGTCATCTCAGGCCTCTGCCATTGGCACTACTGTCAGTGCTGTGAATGCTTTCGAGTGATATGCATCCCTGCCCAGCTTTGTCGATGACCATTCTCTCCATCGGCATCATGCACTGGTGCTCCGGCTCCTGGCTGCATGTCTCTGTCAGTCTGACTGCCTGAAAACATGCAAAACCCCTGCCTTGCCCTTGACTGTTCACCACCCCTCTGCATCCCTTACATCACTACCACTATTATTACTATTTCTTCTTAACCCATCAAACTAGCCCAAACCTTTCCCCATGATATCATTCCATTCCAACCACCCTGTCATTTTTCAACCCTCTCTTTCTCCTAGCTATCTAACCTACCTACCCAGGACAATACCATCATCACCCATCACTGCTATGATCTCAAGATTAAATCTTTTTATCTTGGTTCTACCTATAGTAATATTTTTCTTTGGATTATTTTGCAGAGTCATAAAAAAAAACCTTATGACTGTATTTCAGTTTTTGTTCAGGAACAGAAAACATTTACAAAATATACTTCGAAATTTAGTTATAAACAAGGTAAAAAATAAAAATTATAGAACAGTAATATGTAGTTGTTAAGTATAAAACATGAATCAGTTTTTAACTGTTATTCTAAAATGAGCACATTTATTACATTGATTAAGAATAGTCATTTGACCATATTGCATAAGAGATCACAGCCACAAAAAATAGAATGAACTCATTTTTTTTACTATACTAGACACACTTTTTCCTTGGTGGTCAGGTTTCTGGCACATGACTAACACCTAAACATTCCTGTCTGACACACTAACACCATAATTAAATATATATAATTATAAATGACTAAATTCTGATTAAAAATAAAAGTAAGTTTAAAATATAAATTTATTGATTTGTTTTCTACAGCTAATCAATACTTTAATGTTTATTTAAAGCCAGAAAATGTTTTTAGATTGTAAATTATTTTTTAGGGAAATAATAAAAGTTTAGTGCAAGTTTTATTAATTAATCCATAGCTGTTGCAAAAGAGGTTAACTCATACCTTTCCCCAGATTATTTGCACATAAGTGAATATAATGAACCCAATTGGAATTGGAGCTCAATTCTTTAATTAAGAATTCTGAAACATAGCCTGTCACATTACTAGCATATCCAAGCTTACAGTACCTAGTAATCACCAGTGGTTATCCATCTAGGTATTGGCCATGCTTAACATTGCTCAACTTTGGTAATCATATGGGAACTTCAAATTTTACATTCATTGAGAATAGTCATTTGACAGTATTGCACAAGAGATTGCAGCCATAAAAAATACAATGGACATATCCTACTGTATAAATCCCATAAATCTCTTGTCTTTTGCCCTGATGGTCAGGTTTCTTATACTAGACTAATACCTAAACATGCCTGTCTGAAACACTAATCCTCTGCTGACTTCATAATTAAATATAAATAATTGCAAATGATTATGATTAAAAATTAGAATTATCTAAAAATTGAAAAATAATATATATGCATTTATTTTTCTGGAGAATATTTTAAAAAAACACCCTGCATTCTAAGAATCGAAGATCAGTGATGGGAATTTTAAGTTTGAGGTGTGATGTGAGTTACTACTGATTCCAAGCCCTTGATTCTTAACTTTATTTCTGTATCTAAATTTATATTTTATCTAATTTAAAATTACTGCTCCATCCTGGTTTGTGATGAAGCTGTCATGATTAGTAAGTATTTCAGGCTGCAATAATGTTGGGTTTCAGTGATATTATACACTATAACTTTTCTTCTAATTATTACATTCTAAATAGTTACTATAAATTTGGTAATTCTCAAACTGTGATGAATTTGTTATAATTAATTTGGTTTTCATATTGAAATATACTATTCTGGATGTAAAATTGCGGTTAGTGGGGAGTTTTATAAAGTACAAGAAAACTTTTTTATTTTTTCTTTCAAAATTTGGTAGAGGGTGTCTGATACATCAGGGCATTTTATAAGCAGTGAAATATGTATAAATACTGATGTATCTTCAGTTAAATTTTATTACTTTTTTCCTAAATATTCCTTGCCAATGATAGGCACATTTTATACATTTTGAAATACAGTAATTTAAAATAAGTTTTCTATCTCAATAATAGTTACTATGTAAGTCGTATTTTATTGATTGGTTTTATCCCCAACTTTCTGGAACATTAAAAATCATTCTTAATAAAGACAAAATCTTTGAATAAATGTACTCTTGCAATATAATAGAGAGTAAAAATTTGTTTCCACCATTTTTTCTTCTCTTTCTCTTCCTTATCATCATCACCATCATCTTTGGTCTCATCCCTGTATCCTATTCCTACTTTTACTATCCTGGCCCACCATGCCATCAGCATCTCAAAAGAGACTACTGTCACCCACCTCATATCCATCTAAACATCAGCCACCCACCTTCACCCAAGCATTACCTACCCACATACATCACCCTTGCCTACAAAACCTGACTTTGCAGCCACTATCACCACTTCAACTTTCTCTGACACAATTTTCTCTGATTCCTTATGACCACATTTTCACCCATGGAACTCTCACTCACTCTCTCTCTTTCTCTCTCCTTTCTTTTCCTTAACAACCGGTCAGTCTTTTTGTTGTCATCTTCCTAATTCTTACCTCAGCTGCTTTCAATAGTGCTCCTTCCCTCCACCCGAGAAACTGTCTACATACCTTACTCCTCAAATCTTTTGATTTCTATCTCTCTGAAACAATGGCAATATTCTTGACATATATTTAAATACAAAAAGAGAAAAAAATAAAAATTTTAAAAGAAGACTATCTTTATCAGAGATACTTTTACTTTCATTAGCAACTTGGGATTTTGACAGGTACTCCAACTGCTTAATTTTAAGACTTTTTTAATGGTCACTTATATATTTTATACTTGGGTCCAGTTAATAGAAAAAGTAAAACACTTCAGTAGAACTAAAGTGTTAGATCTGAGAAAATTATTGAATACAGGAGAAAATGAAAAATTTAATAAAATAACTTTTTGTTTTGTTTAAGTATATGTTTTCTTTCATATTTTGAGTTCATTGTGCTACTCTGACAGCATTAATGGAATTGCCTAAGATTTAGTCAGATTTAAGCTGATTAGAAAAATTATATATATATATATATATATATATTGTACAATGCTTTAAGGTTCTGAATGATGATTTCAATGTATACTTTCATATTTATATATGCTCTATCTCTGATATCAAGCACTTGTTAATATATCAAATATTAAAGCTATATTTTATCATATATAACATCATTAATGAAGTTACCTAATATTTAGTTAAATTTGAGCTGATTAGAAAATATTATATATATGATAAAAAAATAACATCAGCAGAGATATAAACATCCTTGAAAATGGCTATAGAAGTGGCTGAAAGCACTTGGAGTTATAAAAACTATGTATAATTTTTATATTCCTTATCTCCAACAATATAGAAAATGTTAGGGTGATGTAAAAAGTTGATAAATAATGAATTAAATCTTTCTTGCCAATCATATTCAATGAAAGATGTTAAAAACAAAGGTTGCTGCCCAAGTATACATTAATATATATATATATATATATATATATATATATATATATATATATATAGGTGGACATTGAAGTCAACACTAAGAGGCTTTACATGTTGACCTTAATGTTCTTTTTATAAAAACATGTTCTGTATCCCTGATATTGAGCAATTTAACCCATAAATATAGCCTACCTTAAAACTATATTTTATTATATATATATATATATATATATATATATATATTACTTCAGAGGCTATTTTTAGTGGATACCAGTATTTTTGTAGATGGTTCATTTTATTTTATACAGTATTTATTTTATTTCAGAGGTTATTTTTAGTGGATACCAGTATATTTGTAGATGGTCCATTTTATTTTATACAGTATTTATTTTGTTTAAAAAGCTGTTCTATTCAAGAAAGCCTAATAAAGAGAATGTGTCTTCTGGCAGATTGTATATTTTTCTTTTTCTTTACATTTTAAAAAATTTTTTTTTTAATCATATCACCCCGAGCAAGGCGGTAATGTCGCTGATGCACAGGGGGGTACATGAGAGTGCAAAGATTGGAAAAGAGAAAGCCGGAAACCACATCCTAAACAGGGAACAAGAGATGAGCCTCTTCACCTGTTCAATAGACATGGATGGAGAAGATAAAGAATCCACCAGTCAAAGAAATTTCTGCTAAAAAACAAAACCAATCCTTCAATTTGGCATGAAAAGTTTAAAATTAAGCAAAAATTAGGCAAAAACTAACAAAAAAGAAATGACTTACTTTTAACAATATTCAAGACAATTGATTCCATTCCAAAACACACATTGTTACTGCCAGTGAGTTGAAAAAAGAAATAATTTTTTAACTGCTTAATAAATACACATATTAGCAGTGGAGCTGTTTAAGATTTATTCAGACTAAAGGACAGTTGTTTATAAATTTAGTTGCTTATAAAAAATCATGTCATGGTTTAGTAAAGTAAAATGGGATTTTTTTCAGTTTGACTTGTTAGTATCAATATAGATGATTTATACTTAAAATTATGCAAATATTTCACATATTTGTTTGGACAAATGACTTGGATCATTGGGAATGAAGGACTTAGATCCAATATATATCTGTTCTAACCATAACAAAACAACACATTTTATTAGTTTTTTCACGTTTTTTTCACCATATTTTTTAGCTGAATTGTCTTTGGTCATAAAATTTAACAAAAAAAAAAAATTAACACAAAGAAGTAGCTATGAGTGGGACCCAGAACTTGGGAGTTTCTTTTTCACAGTTGAGAGTTTAATTACATTCATCAAATTGTAATGATAAAGTAGGATTCTTACATTTAGTCTTGCTGCTGACATCTCTAATAACAGTCATCATAACAATATTCATAGTAAATGTAACAATAGTAATAGTGTTTATCATCATAGCAATAGTAGGAATCATAATAACATTAATAATAGTTCTATTATAATAATATTACTAATTTTAATCATATTAATTATAGTCTTAACAATAATAGTAATAGTAATAACCATTGCATAAATAATATTAGTAATTGTAATTATATTAATAATAGTCTTAACAGATTTTTTAAATAATTACGCCCCAGGTAAAGCGGAATTGCCACTAGTATGCATTGAGAGAAAAGACTGGGTACAGGGGGTACTGAAGTAATGATAAAAGATGAATGGGATTCAAGAAGATAGAAAATGGTAACTGACATTGCATTTAAATTTTTGGAGATTGTAGCTATTAGGGAAGCAAGTAAATGGGAAGTATGAGAAAAGAAACTGTTGAAGTAAAACTGGTAGTTACCCTTGAACTATTTCAACAGTAAAAGGTTGGGATCTAGATGCCTATATAATAGCATGCTTAAATTCACACGGTTCGAGTACAAGGGAAAAAATTTATAGAGCAATTGCCAGGAAAATATTTGTTGAAACAATAGAGAGAAGCCACGTCATATCAGTGAGAAAGTGACTGAAGTTGAGAACCGATAACATTGCAGATGCTTCTTCGGATTTTATCAACAACCTCAAGATAAGTCACACAAGCACCTGCTCAGACATAGCAACAGTATTCAATGCACAAACGAATGACAGATTTATAAATGTGCAAGATAGATCCTAATGAGAAAAACCGTCTGACCCACACAGTGATCCAAACTTCCTAGCAGTAGATGCAGCTATAGATCCGATATATTCATTTTACTTCAGATCAGTTGAAAAAGTGAGGTACTGTGTGTTGTTCTCAGGGACACTTGCACCAGCCATGGCAGTTAAAAAAGTTTCTCTATGGGGGCTAAAGGAGAGCAGTTTTGTTTTGGAGACATTAAAACTTATACGCCATTTACAAACTGTAATCATAGTAATAACTGTCATAAAAAAAGTAGTAATAAGAATAATACAAGAGTTGTAAGGATATTATTAATTATGGTAATAATAATGCCATAATACTTACAGTAAAAGTAATAATATTAAAAATGATAGCAATAGAAATATTAATAAGTCTTTATAATAGTCAAAATAGCATTAATGATAGTAGTAATAGCAATAATAGTTGTAGTAATAGACATCATAGTAAGGCTTGATTCATTTCATGGTATGGCTTTCAGGAAGTTTCTGATGTAATCAGTCCCCAATTAAGAATCTATGCAGATGACACCATCATTTACACCCATCTCATTAGTAAATCTGCCAAGGCTGACAAAGTAAACCTGGCTGTTGCTCTTCTAAAGAACCTTCTATCAGTGATTGAATGGGGTAGGAAATGGCTAATAAATTTTCATATTTCAAAAACAAAGCCGCACTCATTTAACCACCATATTAAGAAACAGGACAATTTCGCTAGAAACTAGGAAGAGAGTACTGGATTGCTACGTGCTGTCCGTCCTTCAATATGGCAGTGAATACTGGACAATACCATCAAAGATGAAGGAAAAACTTGAAGCAACTGAAATGTGGTTCTACAGAAGAATGCTGCGAATATCATGGATCGAGCATGTGAGCAATGATGAGGTCTTGGAAATGATGGAAACAAAAAGGAAATTAATACTGAGCATCAAGAAGAGACAGCTGTAGATCCTGGGACACAATGAGGAAGGAGGGCTTGGAGAATCTGATACTAACAGGCCAGATAGATGGAAAGAGAGACAGGGGAAAGCAACAGATAACATATTTGAAGGACCTAATCAGGTGGATGATGGAACGAGGATTGCATGGTGTAACAGGAGAAGCCGTGCTCAGAGCCAACAGGGATAGGGAAACATGGAAAGCCATGATCACCTATGTCCTGAAGGGACAGGGCACATAGAAGAAGAAAATTTTCTTACCTACTATCAGTATGGATGATGCTAGTCTCCTAGAAAGCAACACACTTCACCTCCTTGTCCTCACTCTGTCAACCAACCTGAAATGGAATGACTACATTGAATGACTACACCCACTGCTAGGAAGTTTGGGTCACTGTGCCTGGCCAGGAAGTTTTTCTTGTCAGAATCCATTTTGCACATTTTTAAATCTACCATTTATCTATGCATTGAATACTGTTGCCATATTTAATCAGGTGCTCCTGTTATTCATCTGAAGGTTCTCAGCAAAATCTAAAGGAGGATCTGCGATATAATCAATCCTGACTTGGTAGCTCACCTTCAGTCATTTTCTCACCAACGTGATGTGGCTTCCCTCTGTCTTTTCTACAAGTATTTTCATGACAACTGCTATGATAAGTTTCTTTTCTTGGTGCCCTGACCACATCTATTTATTCATGCTACTAGACTGGCATCAAGGTTCAATCCTTTTTCCTGTCAAAATAGTTAAATATAACCGTCTTTTCTCTTTTATCATTCTTTTTCATACTTCCCATTTGTGGAACTCCCTTTTATTTGCTATCTTCCTTGATAGCTACAATCTCAAAAAGGTTAAATGCAACATCAATTGCCATCTTTAATCTCCTTCATTTCCATTTTTCTATTATCCTTTCTTCCGAATCCCTTGTACCTTATTTTTTACCTTTCTCTCACACCAGTGAGAGTTCTACCTTGCTTGGGGTAAAATGGTTATAAAAAAAAAACTTTTTAATGTTGCCACATGTTGTATCATATAGTCAGTTTGTATATTGATAAACTGACTCCAGTGAAATTTGGTTTTGGTTCTCATATAATGGTAGCATTCAACTCACTCTGGCATGCACTTATATACATACATATGTATTTTATACAGCAGATATTTATTTTTCAGTGTAATCTACTTTCTCGTCAATGCACTTGATCACATATAGAGAATTATAGAGTGATAATTTCAGATCAAAAGTCAACTAATAACTGAGTCAGCCTATGAACTTATTGATTCATCCTGATATATATTGATAATATTTTGTTCCAGGATCTATCTTGCATATTTGTAAGTCTACCATTCATCCCTGCTTTGAATACTGTTGACACATCTGGTCTGGTGCTCTTTCTATATATTTAAAGATTCTTGATAAAATTCACAGAAGAATCTGCAATGTTATTGGCTCTAACCAGTTATCTCGGTTTCAGTCCCCTTCTTACCAGTGCTGTTTCTTGAAATACTTTCATGAAAATTGTTCTAATGAACTTTCCTTTATGGTACCTAGACTTAATGATTTTAAGCAGAACACTTTATATATATATATATATATATATATATATATCCCCAAGTGAATAAGGAACAAAGAAAAAAATGAAAATAAAACATTTAAAAGTTAAATGGAAAATCCTTAAACAAGCCAGAACATCTAAACCAATAAAGGAACCATGTTTGCTTTGTCTTCAAGAAAAAATGAAAATTGTTAAATACATGAATAGCAACATACTATTAAACCAGAGGCATGAAACCACAGTAAACTGCAAACATATTAAAGAACTAACCTTACAATCATGCTAAAAACTACAAAAGCCAAAGTTAGGATCCTTAGAAATGATAAACCTTTATAATATTAACAACAATCTTACCTCAAATTTTACGTTATTTCACATCACAAACTGTGATCTAATTTAAAGTTTTATATAAAAAAATGATGTCCTAAATTATAAATTAAGGTTAAATATACAAAAATAGATTAATTATGAAAACTAAGTTCAAATACAAAAATATTGTGTAGTTGTCTGATTTAATCATAAAGATAGGTTCATAAAATGATAATTCTGATTCCCACTTCATCACATCTACTCCTACTCCTCACCACCCTATATACATTTTCTTATTTTCCCCTTTTTATTAAACCCAAAGAAAACCAGCCATTAAGCTATGAAGAACTATATTTTTTCTTTTAATGTTAAATCTGTTTACAAAATTTTCGACACGTTCATTAATCAACTCTATCCTTTACCTATTTCCTCTTTTCACTCAAAATTTTAACAAACAATTTACAAGACTTATTCCCTTATCCCTCACCCCACCTACATCTCACACACAATTCAGCAAATATAAGAAAAAAAACTTTACATTCCTTTCCACACTACCTGATGAGACATTTTCATTTCAATGTCGAAACAAAATGTACACATCGTAGTAGATAATAATTTGTACATGTTCTAAACTATAATTTATAATATATATATAATGTTCCCTCAATACAATATCCAAGAATCATTCAAGGAAGAGGGTCACTGAATTAAATTATTTTCAAAGGATAAAGGGAAGATCCAACAAGTTTATATTAAGAGGAGATGTAGGATATATTATGGTTGATACTAGATTTAATGAGGTTATAATCATAGTGACTGGTGAGTCTGTAACCTAAAGTAACCATTCTAGGAATTAAGCTATTTAAGTGGAACTTCATCCCTATTAATGGAAGAGTAAGGATGGGTCAACTCTGTGTATAAGCATGTGTTAAATGTATTTGTTCATATTTTGTATGCCTACATATATATCTTTGTTTATATGTGTTTTCTTCTTTTAATGTGCGTTGTGGTACAGTGGACATCGGCTCAGAACGAGAAACCAGGGAGCCGAGTTAGAATTCCAGTTGAATCCATTGTATTCACTTATGCACAAATACCCTTGGGAAAGGTATTAATCCATCTCTTCCTTCCAGTTATCGGTTAAATAGCAGGACAGATTGGGTTCTATAGCCTTGGTCGGCAACCAGTCTACCACAGAAAGCAATGGCAAACTACTGCGGGATAATCTTCTGCCCAGTCAGTCATGTCTCTTTCGAGACATGATCGCCCAAGTGTGTATCACATATGGCACTTAACTGGCTGACTTCTTTTAAACATTTCACCCCAAGCAAGGTAATAAAGTCACTAAGATATGAGTGTAAGATAATAAGAGAAAAAACACTTTTATAAAATGTGAACAATAAAAGAACTGGTATTAAGAAGATAGAAGGTGACAACTGACATTGCATTTGAAAACCAAAGTTGACAAGAAAGTAAGAATTAAATATATTCTTTCCACTTTATGTCAGCAAAAAACATTAGCCTAAAAATGTGCAATGAGTCACACTACTGAAAGTTAGCATCAACTATGCTGATCGCAGGCAAAAAAGGTTCTCTTAAATGCTTAAAAGAAAGCAGTTTCATTTTGGAAGTGTTCAAATAAATGAGCCACTCCTTGCCCCAGTTAACAACAGACTGCAGTTCATTTTTGAGATCAGATGTCATTTTGACTTTACTGAACTTATCAGCCTTACCATTATGAATATGTGACATTTGGATGCAGGATATTTCATTGTGCCTTTCTAAGCAATTCAAGCATGGATTGTGAATTTTAAATGTTTTCACTTTAAAAGTATACATTATCATACAATGCTATGCCATTTCTGTTAAAATAAATTATTGTACAAACAGCAAAAAATATATGTGTCATTTATGGTGACAGTGCAGTAGCTGAGAGTACTCATTATAAGTGTTTCACCAAGTTCAGAAGTGGAAATTTTGATATGGAAGAATGAGAATTTTCAAGCAGGTTTACTGACATTGATGATGTCTAAATAAAAATGTTGATTCAAAATAATCTAGGTCACCTGACAAAAGATATTGCAGAGATATGCCACATTTCTAATGTGAATGTTGCAAGGCATTTGAAAACACTTAGATATGTGAATTGCTACAATGTTCAAGTGCCTCATAACTTAACAGAAAATAATTAAAAAAGACTGCATTTGCATCTGCAATTTTCTGCTTGAAAACAGCAATAAAATGAGTTAACTTTTTAAAAGAAGGTTTGCAGGTGATGAAAAATGAATTGTTTACAGCAATGTGGAACAAAACCTATGGAAAATGAATTGAGCGACTCTTTAACCATTCCAAAAACTGATCTTTATCTAAAAAAGTGATGCTATCAAGTGGAATTGAATGGTCATTGTTTATTACTAAGTTTTTTTAAATATTGCACAAGTACTATCTCTAATTGAACCAATTAAAGGTAGAAATCTTTGAAAAATATTTTAAAGTGAACAAATGAAATGATTTCATCTTCCATTACAACAGTACTACACTTAATGTCTCTGCCAGAACTTGGTACAACTTGACTGAGATGTCCTATTACACCTCCTCTACTCACCTGACCTTGTACCTTCTGATTATCATTTACTGTATATACTCAAGTATAGTCCATGTTTTTATTACCAGATTTTACATGAAAAATAGGCAGGGACAGGTAATTTTTTTTTTAACAGGTTAAAAATAATACATTATCAGTAACCAGTTGCACGATAGAGAATTATTTTTTATGAAAGGGTTAAAGTTCATGCAAAAAAGTTCAAGGGCCATACTATACATGATGTCAGTCTATACACAAGTATATATGGTATTTTGCTCCCTAAAAAAACATCTTAATGGGAAGAACTTCAATCCTTTGGAATCCTTTAATAACCATTTAAACTAATTCATCATCCAGAAAGATGCCACATCCTGGGAGTATGGAATCATGAAGCTACTTCAAAGATAGTAAGATTAGGTGAACAGAATGGTACATATGAGGTTTAATAAATGTTTCTACAAATGTCTAAATATTGTCTTTGAAATGAACTCAAAAAAAGGCAGCAAACTTTTATTCTGACCAGTATTTAGAAAGGGCTGAGCATAAACTTCAAGAAAACTGAATGTATGGTCATCAGCAAAAAGAAGACCCCAAAATGCCAACTACAGGTCAGAGAAACTAAAATAAAACAAGTAAAGAAATTTAGAAAGCTGGGTATCATGCTGACAGAGGAAGGAAAGTGCAATGTTGAGATCCAAAGACACATAGGCAAGGCCAAGGACACATTTCAAAAGCTAACTATAGTACTGAAAGACAGGAAAATCTCATTGGAAACAAAGAGAGTGTTTGATTGCTATTGATATCTGTTCTTCTGTATAGCAGTGGATGTTGGATGATTTCCTCAAGGATGAAGAAGAGGCTTGAGGCAGCAGAAATGTAATTTTACAGAAGGATGCTGAGGATACCATGGACTGAGCATGTGACTAACAGTGAGGTCTTGGAGAGGATAGAAATGAGGAGAAAACTCATACTTAATATAAGGAAGAGACAGTTTCTGGGACATGTAATGAGATAGGAGTGCCTGGGGAATTTAATTCTCACAGAACAGAAAGAGAGACAGAAGAAACCAGTGTGAGACCTACTTAATAGGTTTGAGCAAATGGATGGCAGAGCAGAGTTTGGTAGAGATACCAAGAGGAAGAATTTTGAGAGACAGAGCCAAGTGGAAGTCCATAATCACTTATGTCCTGAAGAGACATGGCACATGAAGAAGAAGAAGAATTAAGAAAATAAATTTTATATCATTTTTTTTTTTTTTTTAATGAGCAATATATGAGAAATAACTTTATATTAATCTATGTTGACAATTTATATTTTTCATAGCAAGATGCTTGGTTAAGGACTTGCTGGACAAAGTCTGTTAGTAAACTTGTAAAATTCATCTTGCCTAAGTAGGTAAGCTAAGATCAATCTGGCAAAGAGCCATTCTTGAAGGACATCCAAGGAGAAATGAACTCTTTGTAAATGATCTGTGAGATGAGTTTGTTAACCAGAGCTCTACAGCAGGCACCTCATAATATTACAGCTATGACTATTTTCAAGAATTCAGTCACAACAGTAGGTAATTACCATGGATTGTATAAGTACACAAATATTCTTTAATCCCACTTCTTTCTGAAGAAAGTGATCTTTTGTCTTGTTTTAGGTTAGCTTAATTCCATAGATAACCAACAAAAACACTGACTGCTGACTAATGACCAATGTAAACAAACTTAATAAGGCTTATTTGGTACTTTTTTTTTTTGAGGAGAAGCAGCAGTGACTTACAACAGAATTTAAGAGAAATTATTCCAGAAATGTATCTTGTCTGCCACAAGACCTAATTTATTTTCTTTAGACAATGAAAAAAATATTAAGGCATTAAGATGTTAAAATTAAGTTCACCCTTCTAAAAATATGAAGTGCTGTTTTAAGTTTCTGTCTGAAACTTTTTCTTTTCCAGACTAAAATATTTTATTTTTGTTTATCTATCTTCTGATATTAAAAGTTTTCTTAGGGATTTCTTATTTTTAAATTTGAAGATGCTGAATGTGATATCTTTGGTTTTTGTCTTCAAACTGATCATATAATATACTTAGCATAGCACTGTGATATGAAATAGAAATTATCTTCTGATTTTATAAATACAACAGCAACCCCCTCCTTTGATATGTAACACTAGTATTATGCAATAATTAAAACCTTAGGCACATTGCAATGAAAGTGAATGTTGCCTCCCAAAAATTAAGTAAAGTATTAAGAAACAGTGGAATTTCATTGAAAACAAAGAAAGAAGTATTGAAATGTTACATAATAAGTCTTTTTATAAGGCAGAGAATGATGAACAATCTTTTCAAAAATGAAGAAGCAATTGGAAACAACAGAAATATTGTTCTACAGAAGGACACTGAGAATACTATGGATTGAATATGTGAGCAATAATTCAGTTTTTGAGAAAATAGATACAAAAAGGACACTTAGGGTTAACAGCTGAAATTTCTAGGGTACATAATGAGGAAAGAGGTTTTAGAAAATTTGATACTCACAGGATATATTGCAAGAGGAATAGAGAAAAAAATAACTTACCTACCAAGTTTGTGAAAATGGATAGTAGAATAACGTTTTGGAGGAATAACAAAAAGATAAAATTTATTAAGAGCTGTAAAGGACAGGTAATTATGGACAGTCATGATATTCCTGTCCTCAAGTGACGCAACACATCCATGAAGAATTCTGAATAACAGTTTATAGAAAGTAGATTTTTTAAGGTGAATTTGTATTCTGAAGTCTGTTGCATAAATACCCCTGAGTATTTCATTCTATCTATTATACCTGCAAATATGAGTTGAATAGCAGGGTAGACTGGTTTATTCAACCTTGAGGTACAGCTGCTTTGTGAGAAGGACAACTTTTAATTCAGTGTCTTTGAAGAAGGTCATTAACTTTCCTTCCCAAGAAGCCATGATAGTTCACATATAATAAAAAAATGTGATCTGTGGAGAGCCATGATCATCAACATACTTTAAGCATATGATATATTTTTTTTAAATGGAAACTGACAGTCATCTATTTTCTGGGTTTTACCAATTTTTATTATTGGTTTTATGTTAGAGACTTACTTTTAATATGTTAAAAATACAGATGTTTGGATGTTTGGGTAGGATGTGCATTGTGGTGCAGTGGATATCGGCTTGGAACGAGAAATTACAGAGCCAAGATATTCCAGTTGAATTCCTTGCATTCACTTACACACAAATACCCTTGGGAAAGGTATTAATCTGTCTCTTCCCTCCAGTTATGGGTTAAATAACAGGACAGAGTGGGGTCTATAGCCTTGACTTGCAACCAGTCTACCACAGAAAATAATGGCAACCTACTGCAGGATAATCTTCTGCCAGACAGCCATGTCTTTTTTGTGAAATGATCACCCAAGCATATATCAGGTATGGCGCTTAACTGACTGACTGACAAAAATTTAAATACCTGGAAAATATTTCAACAGTAGATGGAAAGTGTGACACAGAGATCCAAAGGCAGAATGGCATGGCAAAGGACACATTCTAGAAGTTGAGTTAAGTATTAAGAGACAGGAAAATATCACTAGAAACAAAGAAAAGAGTACTAGTTTGCTATGGGATGTCAGTTCTTCAATATGGCAGAGAATGCTGGACAATATCATCAAAGATGAATGAAAAACTTGAAGCAACTGAAATGTGTTTCTACAGAAGGGTGCTGCGGATATCATGGATCGAGCATGTGAGTAATGATGAGGTTCTGGAAAGGATGGACATGAAAAGGAAATTAATATTGAGCATCAGGAAAGGACAGCTAAAGTTCCTGGGACATGCAATGAGGAAGGAGGGCTTGGAGAACCTGATACTAACAGGCCAGATAGAGGGAAAATGAAACAGGGAAAAATAGTGGAAAACATATTTGAAGGGCCTGAGCAGGTGAATGACTGAATGAATGTTGTGTGTTGTAACAGGAGAAAGCGTGCTAAGAGCCACCATGGATAGAGAGACACGAAAAGCCATGATCCCCTATGTTTTGAAAGAACAGGGTACATAGAAGAAGAAGACTGGGCACAAATGTTAACAGCATGAAAAGTGTGATTGGAATGCTAAGTTTAAATTCTGTCCAAGTTTGCTGCATTCATTTTTTCACAAATGTCCTTTGGAAAGGCATGAATCCACCTCTCCTTATCCCAGTTATGGATTAAATAGCAAAGCAGACTCCTCTGCTGGCAACCAGTCTAGGGAACTGGCAACTCATTTTAAGCAGGTTAGATGTTGGGCTAAGTTCCATCATGTGAAACCTCCTTGCTACAGAAACTAGAACAATAATACTGAGCATGGTGTGCCTGTAGCTGTTCTTATATTGTGCCTGTGAATGATGTTACTAATGAGGGAAGAGCGAATCAGTTTTGAAGCATTACACTCAGATATCGTTTTATTCTGTGGGCAGCTGTAGTTTGCTTTGTGACTCAGTTCACAATTGCCGGAAGCTGAATAACTTTGTGTAAAATTATATCATCTGAAATAGAAGATATCTGGAATAATATTGATAATTATATGACAGATATGATAACCATGTTGATAATATAGTGGAGTCAGATAGGTTTTAGATGTATACATTCAATAAGCTTTGAAGTAAAGGTATGTAGAAAAATGAAAATATTTACAAGACTTCATAAAAATAATAAACTGTCAACCTGTCTCTTTTATGTCAAGAGTTTATTAGTCTATCCAAGATCAGGACTATAGGCAAAAGCTGCTCAACCTTAAAAGAGTCTATATTAACCTTTGCACTTTTGGCAAAGAATACAAAAGTGAAACTACCACTCACTAAAATGAGGCTAAAGGAGCATTGAGAAGCTATAATTAAGAGATAAACAATGAAATTATGCATAGCTGATCATGTTTGGAGTGAAAAGCGGAATCACTAAACTAGAATGAATTAAGAATACTAAAAAAAATAAAACTGGACAGATGGCTGAAGAAATTTGCATATATGCTAGCCTGTGAGAACCTCTTCAGTAGACCTTACATTGAAATTATTACACTATGGAAGTCATTAATAAGGGAAAAAAGAGAAATAAAAGCAAGGCTTCTACAATAGTGGCATCAGTAAAAAAATGAAGCCATGATAAATGCAGTCAAGTGTGACAAGAAGAAGCTCTAATTTATAGACTCAGGATTGTCACATGGGGTAATAGCCTAGTAGATTAAAGTGTTGTGAATTTGGTGACACTAATTGTGACATCAATCCTTCTGATAGGTAGTACAGAATTAGACTCAATGGAAAGAGTGTAAACAATAATTTAGCAGTACTGAATAAAAACAAGACATCTCTAAACATGGGCAATGAAATGAAAACTCTATTTAAATAGATTGAATAAAGGATTTAGTTCAAAATTCCCTAATAGTTAGCTAAATCAACAAGCACAGAGGGTACAATAGTTGAAATATTGTGATATCAACAAAATCGAGAGCAATAGTCCAAGTTCAAATAGTGGGTTGGAATCAAAGTTCCCACATAACCTTTAATAAAAATATATATAAGAAAGTTGTGCAGGAACTTTTTTTAATCAAATAATATTGATTATTATAACTGAAGTTACTGGAAAGTATGTGCAATCTTTAGATGTCTACATACAAGTATAAAATATTATAATCAAATAATATTTGATTTTTAAAAATAATAAACATAAACCAATATATGCTTCTTACACATAACAATTAAAATGATATTGTTTTTTTTTAAATTTCAGTTATTTTCTCTCAAAACCACTTAAGAAATCTAATTCTTATAAAATGAAAAAATTACATTTTCTTTTGTAAAATCTTGAGCAAACAAGTGGAATAAATATAAGCTGAGGTGAAAAAAGCAAAATAACATTTTACAGAACAACAAGCTTCTCAATCCTAGGCTCGTTGTAATTAGTCTTGTACTTTGTTTATATCTACACATTTTCCCATAAGACACAGTTGCTTTTGGAGAGCAGAGAGTTCAAGCAATGAAAGATTGTTGGAGACAAGGTTTAGTGGAGTCTGTAGTGGCAGTTGTTTGGAGAGGGGTTGAATTTGTAGAACTCAATGATGACATTCTGGAACTGTTTCAAGCATTTCTCTGCTTTTGCTGAATTATTCTTCTGTTAGCCAACAAGATTATTCCAGACTCTTATTCACTCGTAAGTGCAAGATATAATTGGATTGGCCCTGCAGTTGAAAAAGATGTCTTTGCCCTTCTTTATTAATCATATTTTTGTGACCCCTACCGTTGCTCCACCCTTGAAAAGAATATGCAAAGAAGAAGGAGAAGAAAGAGTTTAAAAAAAATGAGTTGGTGGTAAGGAGAAAGGGAACTGGTTTTGTTGTAAATCTTTTGTGTATGTCTATTCAGAAGCACTCTCATGATAATACAAAAATGAAAACTTCCTCCCTCTTAACAAAAAGAAAAAAAATATAAATCAAATAGCACAGTATGGTATTCTATCAAAATTATTTTCTGAAAGCTTTATCTATGTTTTTATTTGCTTCGTATCAATAGATAGCTATAATGTGTTTGGCCAATATCTACAATTGTTACGACTAGGGCAAGGTATATGGTTCATCTGGTAAAGACACTGATCATTAAATAATTGGCTTTCACCCAAGCATTCTGAAAGTATCTCTTTTCATTTCTGTGTAACATTTTCGCGTCATTTTAGCTATTGTAATACCATATACATATTTTGTAAATATCACTATTTTTACTTATGTTAGGCAAGGTTCACAAGTTTTAAGATTAAATTATTGCTATCATCATTTAGACATTTCAAAAGATTTTTGTTCAACTTTTATTTGGTAGTGGATGCTGGACACTCTTTTCATGAATGAAGAAGAGAATTGAAGCGACAAGTTTCTACCAAGGAATGGTAATATTAGCCACTTCCATATGAGGGAACATTTGACATTCATTGACTGAGCAGCCAGTGCTACTACCAGTTTAGATTTATAAAATCTTTCTCTTAAAACAATTTTACTGCCAGTTAAACTTATAAAATCTTTCTCTTAAAAATTATTTTCATCAGTTAAACTTATAAAATCCTTCTCTTAAACAATTTTTCAGAATAATAGGTTCCTCAAGTTCAGTATCTGTTAACACCCTCTCCAGTATTAATGTGCTTTTTCCTTCCTAGTCTTTTGTTTGAAGTCGTGTGGAACAGCAGCATCTTGATTATGTCATTATTTTCACCTTGAATCACATGTGATTTCTATTTTAGTTGTTGCAGCTGTTGAAAGTTCTCATCTCACTACGGATCGTCAGGGAAAAGGGCCTTTTCCCTGACGATCCGTAGTGTGAAACTGCGGTAGGTTTTGGCTCACTTTAGATTTTTCGTGTGTATATATATATATTTAATTCACTTCTGTTATAGATAAACTTTCTAGTTTTTGTTTTTTTTTCTTTCCCCTTTTTGTCCCACTTTTTTTTATTCCTGAGGAAAATTTTAACGTAAATTAAGTTGATTTTAACATTATTTAGGCAGCTTTATTTGGATTGAAACAGGAAAAAGATTTGGGAAAACTTAAAAAGGCCGGGTAAAACTTGACATTTTGCTTTTTTAAATACACGCTTTTTTCCTCTTTCTCTCTTTCCTCTTCCTCCTTTTTCCTTCTTTGTTTTCTTTTTCTTTTTGCCAATCCTACTTCCGGGTGTGCGTTGTGGATATCAACTCGGAACAACAATTCCGCTTGAATTCCTCGCATTCACTTACGCACAAATACTTTTGGAAATGTATCAATCTGTCTCTTCCCTCCAGTTATGGGTTAAATAATAGGACAGATTGGGTTCTATAGCCTTGGCTGGCAACCAGTCTACCACAGAAAGTAATGGCAACCTACTGCGGAATAATCTTCTGCCCAGTCAGTCATGTTTCTTTTGAGACATGATCACCCAAAGCATGTATCATGTATGGCACTTAACTGACTGACTACTTCCATTGTCTTTACACACAACACACTCAGATACTAACAATACAGGGTTAGTTTCACCCATTGAAATGGCTATATGATCTTGCTAGTTTTTAATTTTTTATATATAAAATATATATATCAAAGTATAGGATACGTATGGATTGAATAATATTCTGTATCAAATATTAATACTAATGCAGCCAAAAATTATTTTTAAATCAGCTCAAATATTATCCAAATTAGAAATTGCTTTATTCTATTGGTCCACACTTTCTATACAACAATGCCTCCTTGATTAAAGGGGTTTTGCTTGTTTTTAACTTTTTAAAACCCTTCAACTGGAAATCACTTGATAAGACACAAGAAGTGTTGAAACAAAATAGCTACTTTTGTGGTGATATTATAACATATTCATGTTATAATTTCTGAATAAATATAAAATACATATATATTGTTTCTATAAATAAATAGTTTGTATAACATTGAGTTCTCTGACTGGATCAGTTTTACTATTTATTTTTAATAGGATCTTCTTTGAAATTTTACCATCAAGCTGCTTCCTTTCAGATTTATTATATATATAAGATCCTAATACCTTTCCCAAGGGTAGTTGCATGTTCGTAAATGCAGTGAATTCAACTGGAATTTGAACTCTGCTCTCCGACTTATTATTCCAAACTGATATTCACAGCACCACAGCACAAATCATACATGTCTCAAATCTTTTTGAGTCATCAGGGAGGTGCTTCTGGCCAAGTGCATGGGCTTCTCTATTGCACAAAGTTGTCCACCAAAATCAAAACCTTGCAAATGACCTTGTCAAACTCTTTGCCACCACCACTGGAGGAGAGAAAGTGAATAGTGGGAGAGGATGATGGTCCTGTTGCTTGGACGCGATTGATGCTGACATAGATAACTTAAGATCTTTTCATTCAAAGTTGCACAAAGGCTTTTCAAAAGTGGCTGGTTTAATACTTGCAGAATTTAAAACAGCTGCAGGATCTATCAACAAACTAAAATTATCAACTTAAAGCCAATTTCAGTGTTTCTTATAAGGCCATAAAAACAATATGTTTACTCTGTGCTGTCATTTAATAGAAATACATAGAGATAAATTTCCTAATTTATAATTGTTAATACTTTAATAACTCATTCTTCAAAAAACATGTTTTATTTTGAATGTTACAATGGCAGAAGTACAGTCAGCTTAGTTCTATATGTGATATATGCTTTGGCAATCATGTCTTTTTTGATCCATTGATTAGGCAGAAGATTTTCCTGCAGTAAACTGGTTGCCAACTAAGGCTATAGTGCCCAATCTGTTCTATTATTCAACCCATAGTTGGAGGGAGAAGAGGTGGGTTCATATCTTTCCCAAGGATGTTTGCATGTAAGTGAATGTAAGTAATTCAACTAGAATTCAAACTCAATTCTCCAATTTCTTATTCTGAGGTGATATCCACTGCACCACAATGCACACCCTACTACAGTATAATGTTAAGATTCTACATAGGCACCCATGTTGTCTCCTCATATTTGTTATTGTCTGGGTATAATGAATATTTCTTGTACCTTTTGCCCATTTTCTTTCAATTTGTCTGTTAAAGGATGACTGTTTCAGTGGGTACATAGAACAGATCCCATATACATCAGATTGGAATGACAGTTTAGGATGGTTTTAGAAGTTACAATCTCCAAAAGTTTAAATGCAACATCAAATTCTTTGATTTGCATCCTTCTTTTATTCATTCAACAGTGGCGGTCCTGCTTTGCTTAGAGTATAATGATTATAAAATATAAAAATTAAAAGCATAAGTTAGCAATAAAATTCTAGCACTTCAGATATCACAATGTATTTTGTTTTATGCAAATGTGATGATATTAACAAAAATTAAAAGTAATTTTCAAAAGGTAGGTTTTTTCTACCCATTCTGGAGATAATGATCCTTGTTCATTATCTGGTGTCATCAATCATATGGCTGTTGATATGTGAAATAGATGAAAGCTGAATAGAAGATTAGATAAGATCAGATAAGAATATTACGAATGAAAGGTTAATTCACATCTTGTTAGGAAAATCCTCAACAGGGGATCCCTGGGTAACTTCTTTCTGAGTGGATAAACAAATTAAATCCAAATGCACTTTTTTCATGTCTTTATAAATCAAAAATATCTTTTTGAAATAATTACCTTTCTAATTATATCTCTCTCATTCTCTATTTATTTATAAATATTAATATACAGGTTGCAATGGATAAATTGTCATCTATATTACACAAAAATGAAAATAACACTGACATTTTATTTTAACAGGTATATTTAACAAAATTACATAAAAATATCTTGAAATATTAAAAAGTAAATGTATTTAATAAAATTGCTATTGGGTTCCAGACAATCTCAGAATCTTCTGCAATTCTTCAGGACAGTCTCCCTGTTTAAGTTGATAAATGCTGTCATAATCTTTGCATTCAGTTCATCTTTGATATTACAAGGAGTTTTGTTGGTCTATTGCTTAACTGCTCCCACACATAATAATCAAGGGGGTTGTAGTCTGGGAGGGTTAGGGGTGATGTGGTTACAAAATTTGCCTGATAGCCATGACTAGGTTCTTCTGCTTGTGTGGCATGGTGAAAAGTCCTGTTGCCAGACATAAGGTCTTTTAGCAGCCATTCTCTTAACTCAGGAGGTCAGCACTACCTCCTCAAGACAATGTAAACCTCCATGTTGAGTCTGAGGCCCTCATTAACAAATTCAGTTTTTTTCTTATTAGAATGATCAGAGTGCCACACCTTTGTAATAACCATTAGACTGTCCAACTCTTTCCAAATTCTTTGCACTGTTCTCAGATTGACACCCAAACACTCTGAAATGTTCATATTAGGGCTTTCCAATATGAATGGCAAGTATTACAGCGTGTTGTTTCCAAATTTCTGGCACAGTGGATTGTGTCATGGTGTTTTGTTTCTCAAAGATGGTTTGCTACTGACCCTACTATACTGTGCAGTTGACAAAATCAAAAAACAAACATTGTGCTCGCATGAAATTAAAAATATAAAATGTCAACATTTTACCCCTTACACAAATATAATATTAATTTCTTCCTCACTGAGTTGTATAAACAATGCAATCTTCAGGTTCTGACTGAAAACTGTTTTCAGTCAGCATCTGAAGATTGCATGGTACCTGAAACTCACAGTAGTGCAACCAGTAAAAAAAAAAATGTATATTTATTATTAATAAAATATCAATGTTATTCATTATCAAACACTATTTTATTAACACCATCACTCAGTAGCAAATATTACTTATTCACACACACACACACACACACACACACACACATATATATATATATATATATATATATATATATATATATATATATTAATGCAGGTTTCATTGAATAATATAGACAAGTTTTGTCTATTAATTTTGTGTAGGATCTGTTCATACCGTCTGATATATTTCAAGGTAGTGATGGTTTGTTGGGCTGCTGGATCATGTAATTTAAATTGTGTGTATTTTGGCAGCATTTTTTCATTAATGCAGGTTTCATTGAATAATATAGACAAGTTTTGTCTATTAATTTTGTGTAGGATCCGTTCATATTGTCTGATATATTTCAAGGTAGTGATGGTGTGTTGGGCTGCTGGATCATGTATGAACGGATCCTACACAAAGTTAATAGACAAAACTTGTCTATATTATTCAATGAAACCTGCATTAATGAAAAAATGCTGCCAAAATACACACAATATATATATATATATATATATATATATATATATATATATATATATATTGGGAGAGAGAGAGATGTATGCACACTAATATCCACACCAAGTGGCAAAAGCATGAAGCAGATTTCATCCTCTTTATCTATGAGAAGATTTGTCAGCATTCCCTGCCATATAGGAAGACAGATATTACATAACAGTTCAGTACATTTTTCTTTATTTAAATTTCAAAATTTTTTTTACTGAATTATAAAATCAAAAATGCTGTTTTCCAATAATGAAAAACAAACTATGAATCTTAAGAAGAAAGTAACAAATTCATTCTTCCAGCATTTTTCAACAAAACCCTCTACTCACTCATGTAAATCTACAGCATCATCAAAATTTTTCTTACTTTTTTATATGGATTTATACAATTTAAACTGTGTTCTTATTCATCAGAAAAGAATAACACTAGTTATGATTCAGTGAATCTATAAAGGATATTTTCTATGTTTAACTTTATAGACCCATGTCCACACAAGGATAGCTGCACAGATAGAAACAAATGACCCTTTGAATGTTCCTAGTTTGAAGAATATGTTACATGTGGGAGAAGTTTGTTTATAAAATGAAGGTCACCATTGTCATGCAATAAACTCATCAGTTTGCATTATTGTCCAGAAAAAGTTATTTTGTTTCCAACATGTTTTTATATAATTCAATTATTATAGAGAATATGTAATATTCCAACTTTTTACAGTCAATAAATCCCTTTGAATTTTAGAAAAAAAAAACTTTTTTTCCCAATTAAATTTTATTTAATTCATTGAATGTTGTTAGGGATCCTTTAATAATTTCCTTTTTTTTTTTTATTGCGAGTCAACTAATTTGAGCCTAGTTATGACTTTATTTTCCTACATCATTTTGAACTTTTTCTCTGACTAAATATATGATAGACAGCAGTTAACTCATTGCACAAGTAATAATGAGCGAAGATATTCACAGTGACTATCTTTTTCAAAATTGACTCTTTTGTATGTTGGGCAAGAAGATAAAAACTCTTATTTCAGTAGTGATGTCTGTTTCCACAAATTCATGGGGAACGCATTTTCCTAGCTACTGAATTTTTCATTGCCTCTCACTATCTTGTCCAAATTTTGACTCTTTTCTCCACTGAGTAAGAAGATATTTCTAGGAATTGATGTGGAACACATTTTTCTAACTAATGAATTTTTCCTGAAACTAGTAAACAGTTAATAACCAGTTAGCGATAAACAAGCAGTGAAGAGCTAATTAAATTCCCAAGGTATCTCTAATGCATCTTTAGCTTTAGTTCTCCCTGGCTAGCATTTTTCAATGGTACATCATTAAAAAATATAGCGTAACATGTTGCTGAAATACTGGTATATTTGCAAAGGTTGAGTTGTTAAGTCTTAGTAACATCTCATGACTAAATATTAATTTTCCAGTTATACTCAGTATTTCATTTTAAGATTAAAAATTTACAGAGAGTCACTCTAAACTATGAAGATTGATCCTATACAATCATCCTTTACATAATAATCTGCTCCGCTAAGTGATATTTTGAAGCAAACCTCTACATGAATTAAACTACAAGGGTTGCTCGCAAAGTAAAATGTATACAAAGCAGAAGTGAATCATTGAATTCTTCCATGTGGAAAAAAAATTACATCCACTAACATTGATTAATGCTGGTAGATTTGTATATCACACTTACACACACACATATATATATATAAGTCAGTTAAGTGCCATATGTGATATACACTTGGACGATCATATCTCGAAAGAGATATGACTGACTGGGCAGAAGTTTATCCCGCATTAGGTTGCCATTACATTCTGTGGTAGACTGGTTGCCAGCCAAAGCTACAGAACCCAATCTGTTCTGTTATTTAACCAATAACTGGAAGGAAAAGACAGATTAATACCTTTCCCAAGGGTATTTGCACGTAAGTGAATGCAAGGAATTCAAGTCGAATTCAAACTCGGCTGACCGATTTGTCATTCCTGCTTACTGATATCCACTGCACCCCAATGCACATTCATATATATATATATATATATATATATATATATATATATACGCTAAAAAGCAACTCTCCATTTCAAAATACTTATAATTTATTTATTAACTATATTTTTTACAAGAAATAGATACAAGACAAAAGCATGAGGTTTTATTTTAAATTTGATATGAACACCAGACTTTGCTAGCACCTTCTCAGGCTGCCCAGGAATTAGTTAAACTGATTTCACCAGGTTATCTTGTGGTATGGAAGACATAACTTCTTGTATTCACCTTTCATGTTCTTTCAAAGTCTTAGTTTGGTATAGAAGACTTGCTTCTTTAGCCAACCCCTAAAAAAAAGCACAGGGTGTTAAGTCAGGACTCCTGGCTGGCCACTCATACATAAAATAGTTACTTTTCAATGATCCTGTATATATATATTAACACACACACACACATGTATATATATATATATATATATATATATATATATTAATTTGGAAACAGTTATTTACACAACCTTGGTTTCAACCTTTTGGTATCTTCAGGTGATTTATAATAACTGATTTTCCAACAGTTTCAAACGATCAACAAGGATTTTTATAGATGCACAAGTTCAAAATAATTAAAATTTCAAAATTATGGAGGAATTACTTATGGAACTTAAACATTTTTATCCAGGTTTGTATGATCCTAAAATGTATTTTTTCATGTGATTTCATCTGGTCATTATTTATGATCTTTTATCTAGTAATTTAGTAATTTCATTTAATAATGTTCAGATGTAATCACACCAAAAAATACACTTAAGGATCATACAAACCTGGATAAAAGTGCTTAAGATCCTTAATTAACTCCGCCCTAATTTTGAAATTTCAGTTTTTAAACTTTCAGTCACATGTTTGTAAAAATCCCTGTTGTACATTTGATTTTTAAATAAAAATATTCAAAATCTCTACATTATATATGTATTGAGCACTTTTTAATACAACTGTTTACTGATGTAAATTAATTATGACCAAATACTGGTTAACAGTAATTATATATATATATATATATATATATATATATAAAGAGATTTGTACTCACAGACAGAAGAAACGTATAGACATGAACAAAGTAGACATCATAGTACATTTTACACATTAGGAACCTTTTGGCCAACACTTTATTGAAAGCTTACATTGACAAAATTCAAATAATAATCAAACACACATTAATGTAACATTTGTGAAGGGAAAGCTGGAACACAGTTAAAAACAAATTTTAATTTAAAATAAGATGTAAGGGTGGGTGTAAACATAAAGTTCCACAAGAGTATTAAAAAAGAAAAAAGTCACTCACAACCCCTCTAACAAATGTAAGGAGCGAATAAAGTGTTCTTTTTGTCTGCACAGACAGGTTGATGGATTTTTAGGTATACAGTTTCAAGAACAAAAAGAGGGTAAGATGAATGAGCACTGTGTAGAATCGTGAACCATGTGTCTTTGTACCAGGAGGCACAGTCATGTCTGTCAAGCAAATGTTGTCCAATTGCCAAATCATGGAAGGCTTGAGTAGTTCTTATAGAATGGCTCTGACTACTCGAATGCACATTGGCAGGGACATGCCAATGTGCATTCGGGTAGTTAGAATTTGAAGCCAGAACACAGAGATGGTTACTCTCTGTTTATAAGGGTAAACACATTTCAAAGGACATGAGCAACAGGATTAGACCTGTGTGTTCGCAACATCCTCGAATGTATGGTCTTCCCAAAGTGCATAAAGATAAAGTACCACTTAGATCTATTTTGTCTATGATAGGTTCTGTGCAACATGAATTGGCTAAATGGTTGGCTGAGTTACTCCAACCAGTTTCAGACATATTGTCAAGTAAAAATATTTCAGACTCCTTCCTGTTCTCAAGCTTCATTAGAAGTCTAGAGATTGGGTCTAATGATCTAATGATGGTGTCTTACAATATTGTTTGTTTGTATACGAATGTTCCTTTATGTGAGACTATTGGCATTTGTGCCAATATGCTTTCTAGAGGTAATTTGGGCCCAGCCAATACTCCTGAAGATTTGTTTTTGGAATGTATATGTTTAGCTACAAAGGGAGTGGAGTTCAGCTTAAATAGAATGTTGTACGTCCAGACTGATGAAATTGCGATGGGAAGCCCTTTGAGTTCTATTTTGGCTAATATTTTTGTTGGCTGTTTTGAGCAACTGTTAATTGAGAAAGTTCATAAACCTTGCGTTTATATGAGATATGTTGACGATCCCTTCTGAATTTTTGATTTTGCCAGTGATGCTAATAATTTCCTGGTGCAACTTAATTCGCTTCATCCTTCTTTTTTTATTTTTGGATGTTTTTGTGCAATTTATGTTTGGAGTTTTCATTACAAATGTTTTTCATAAACTAAGCATTTACTGGCTTGTATATGTGTTGGAGCACATTTGTTCCCAAGTCCCGTAAAATTGGTTTGATTGAGACCCTGGTTCATTGAACTCTGATGATTTGTTACCCTGGATTGTTGACTGAAGAACTTGTTACTTTGCAGAGGATTTTTGAAAGTAATGGTTATCCCATTAATGTTATTAAATGTATGATTGCTAAAAAGATCAAGTGTTTCAAGGAAGTCATGGTTTTTGGACCTAGCCGTTGCCCTATTTATTTAAAGTTACCCGGGCTTGGTAGAAAATGTCAGTTAATAACTGACAGAATTTTGGTGTATATTTTGTCACATTATTATGCTGTTAAGTTGTGCAATGTGTTTTAGACTAGACTTGTGTTTCCTTCTTTTAGTAAAGATTGGTTGTCTTATTTTCATAAGAGTTCAGTTGTTTACCAGTTTCAATGTCGATGCAATGCTGTATATAAAGGACATACCAATCTGATGCTGGAAACCTGAGTTGCACAGCATGTCCCAATGTGCGTTAGGGTAGTCAGAGTTGTTCTATAAGAACTACTCAAGCCGTACATGATTCAGCAATTGGACAGCATTTGTTCGACAGACATAACTGTGCCTCCTGGTAGGAAGACACATGGTTCACGATTCTACACAGTACTTACTCGTCTTACTATCTTTGTGTTCTTCAGGCTGTATACCTAAAGATTCATCAGTCTAGTCTGTGCAAACCAAAGGAGCACTTTATTCGCTCCTTACGTTTGTTAGATGGTTTGTGGGTGTCTTTTTTTCTTTTTTAATACTCTTGTCGAACTTTGTTTACACCCACCCTTACATTTTAATTATTTTTGATCAAAATTTGTTTTTAATTGTGTTCCAACTTTCCCTTCACAAATGTTACATTAATGTGTCCTTGATTATTATTGGAATTTTACCAATGTATGACTTTGATGAAGTGTTGGCCAAAAGGTTCCTAAGGTGTAAGATGTACTATGACGTCTACTTTGTTCAGATATGTATGTATGTTGACTAAAATAATATATATATATATATATAAGTTTGCATTTGAGAATATATATATATATATATACTCTCAAATGCAAACTCATATATTTATATATATATATATATATATATATATAATTTTAGTCAATACTGACATTTGAGTAGATGCTCTGTTTATTTTCTAAACAGTATATATATTTTTGTCTAGCAGCCTGAGTATTTGAGAAATCTAAGGAAAGAAAAAAATGAACCCTCTAGTATGATTTGAACTTGTTTTCTACTTTACAGAAGATAATATCATTAGATCAAACATTCTTTTAATCAACCTGACCACAAAAAGTGTTGTTGATTAGGCAATACTAAATACTGTCTTTTAAGCACATCCTTCTTGTTAAGGTTCTCAAAGGTTCCTAACTACTCAGTTTTCATATTTTGAATGTAAACAAAGCAGTTTCTAAATAAATTTTATTTATCAATTAGACTTATTCTTATCATTTTAAACATTATTAAAGTGGATAACCATATTTGAGTAGAATTTGTCAGAATAAAAAATAAATATTTATTATTTATAAATTCATATAGAAATATATTTTCTCTCACTACTTTCTTTTTTATTTTTATCACTATTGTTTCTAAATATCTCACATTGTAATAGCAGTAGTTTAGTTAAGAAATACTGGTCTAGATATAAACTTACCATGGATTATTTTGAAATTAGTATAATTTCAATACATATTTTTCTTAATAAATTACATTATTTTTAATTAAAAACTCCTTTTTTATGTGGACATTATGCACAGGCTAATTATGATGAACAATTAATATACTAAATATATTGTTTTGTAAAAGATTCCTTTGTGTTTATGTAATCTTTTGTTTAAATTCCTACATGTTTCACCTGTGTGTTTATTGGAACATTTTTACAGCTTATTTTGTAAATTTGTTTCAGTCTTAAGGTTTTTGCTATTTTGTTTTGTGTCAGCGAAAGCATTTTTATTAAGTTTAGATGAAGCTGTTATGAGTATGTCTTCTTTTATCAAGATTATTTTGTTATTCAGTATGTTTTTGAAGAGAAAGTGCTGAATCCCACAATAAAACTTTTCTTCCTGAAATACATGTGAAAATATAAAAAGAAATATGATTTAAAATGTTAATAAATAGTTCTTGGTTGTCATATTTAAACAAATCTGTATCTAATCAAACTGTATACTTGTTACTCCCTTACAGAAGCTTGTTTATGTATAAAATCATAAAAAATGCCTTCACAAGTTTGCTTACAACTATAAAAATATGTGTAAGTATAGATAAGTAAATTACCCATTGCAGTCAATGTTTTCTCTGCCAAGATTTTTATAATTGCATAAAGTTGAATAGAATATTTTCAGTCAACTCCTGAACAGCCCCTCAGAAAGAAAGTTCCAGAATGAATGCTACCAGCTTCCCTACTCCAAGGGACAGAAAATAACTAAACAAACAGAAATAAAACTTTGCCCACCCTTCAAATTGTTATTTTATTTTAGCTTTTCCTATTGCCAGCTTCATCGTTGTTTTATTATCAGTTTTATTTTCATGGAATTTTTTCTTGTTTGTATATGTGCATATGTGTGCTAGTATAACTTTGAATGCATGTATGTATTTACATATATATATATATATATATATATATATATATATATGTGTGTGTGTGTGTAAAACAATTATAATGATCAGCTCAGAAGTATCTTTCAGTGTAAATTCTATGCTAACAGTATCTTTTCTCACTCTTCTTGCTTGTCAAAGTCTCTTCCCTCTCTTTGCTTCCAAATTAACTTTGGTCTTCAAAATTTTATTGTACATTCTCCTGAGCAATGTTTCTGTTTTAAAATTCCTTCACAGCCAGTAACCCTTTGTACGTTAGTGGCTTAACTGCCTTGCTTGGAGTAAATTTTGATTTATAAAAAATAGTTATTCAAAAGTACTGTTTATCTGTCTGTCTGCACATATATATATATATATATATATTTATGCAAATGAAAATTTCTTGTCACTGATTTTTTATTTTATTTTATTTTTGTATTTTGGAACATTTTCCTGAATTCTATTCTGGTAGAAGTTTCAAAACAAAAATTGTTCAATCTTGGATGTTTTCAAATAAGTGATTATCAATAAGTTTTTTTTTTTATAATTGTGCTATTTTAGTAACATCTTTTTAAAAATAGCACATATTTTTGTTTATATATATATATATATATATATATAGTCATCCACAGACAGATCTGTTTTGCTGTATCACAGCTCATTAGTACAGTTAGACTCCGATTGCTTTTAACCCAAGATTGAAACCTGACCGAATTGGTGTCAGTTGGCGATTCTACCTCTGGACTCTGGGCGTTCGGTAGAAGAAGGCAGACTTTTTAGCATGTATATTGTCATTATACCCGCCCAATAGCCAGAGTGCTCTAATCCATTATTGAATGAGCAATGCATACTTGCCAGAGTAGCTACTGTTTTTCAAAGTTTACCATTCTTCCAGAGTGCTCAATCAGGGTGTGAGAGCATAAATAGTATATATATATATATATATATATATATAGCACTTAGTTATGCCACACATATGTAAAAATCTCAACTAAATTTTTTTATACGTAAGTGACAAATTCATAAGTGTGACTTCATGAAGCTGACAGAATTCCTTGTATTTCAAATGTATTTCAAAGAGACAAATTTACAACTTAATTTTTTTCCTACATGATCTGCTATGTTTCGTTTTTTTTTTCTTCAAAAAGTGTCTAAATAATCCACAAGAAAGTTCATGTATTAATATGGATTTTGGGTTTCATGTTCTAAAATCTTGTTTGCTACTAACTGATACACCCCTCTATGCTGCCAGGTTTTCAATCAAGACTGGGATTGAAATCAAGTGGATAAGTAAGAAATGTTTATTTTTCAATATCTTTGTTATTGTTATTATTCATGTACATCAAATTTATTTTCACAAACACTGGTTATGTAGAGTAACTGTGTAATAGCAATTAGTAGTACAAAAGGAAAACATAATGGATTTTTTTTTTTCCTGGAAAAAAATATTTTTCTGACAAGACACTTGTAATAAAAACAAATTATGGTCTTACATTGAATAATTGTAACTGTATGAGAAAATATATTTCCATAAAAGAGAAATGGAATAGTGATCTTTTCCCGGTGATGAATTAAAAACATTTTTCTAGTAATTTTACACATTTGAGAGGATGTAAACAAAACAGAAACTAATAATTAACATTAGGAAAAAGAGGGCTTGCAGAATTTGATACTCCTGAGTCAGATAGAGGGATAGAGATACAGAGGAAACCAATGTATAACATACTTGAGGGGTTTGAGTAAGTGGTTGGCAGAGTAGGTTTTGGGGTCGGGTAAAAGGAGAAAGCATGCTAAGAGCCATTAGGGATAGGGAGATTTTGAAATCCATGATCGCCTATGTCTTGAAGATACACAGCACATAGAAGAAAAAAGAATATAAGAATTATACATGAAGGGGTTTGCTCATGTCTAGAAAAGAAATAAAGAACTTTTCCCTTACGTAAACTGAATTCATTTTCTTTGTTTTTAACAAAACATGGATCATGAGAATCATATCAGGTGGATCGGTAGCAAGAGCCATAATCTTTATGTAGGCATTCATCCACACACACACACACATCGAAACATAATGTGACATGAGATTAAAGTTTTAATGTGAAGTATTGGCAAAAACCCAGAAAAACTGCTCAATTCCCTTCAGTACTTCCCCTTTTCAGGACACCTCAGGTACTGGGTAATGTCCCCAGTTCTCTCTTGAAATCGAGGTACTTCATGGAGAGATGCCACACTGGAGCTTGAGCTAATATTATTTCTACTTCATCAGCATGACTCCTGCATAGAGAAGTATTCTTATTGTAAGATAAAAAAATGTCTTCTTTGTGCCATGTTTGTTCAGGACGTAGGTAATAATGATTTTTCATATCTCTCCGTCCCTTGTAGCTCTTAACACCCTTTCTCTTAATTTCCCCTCCCAAACTCTGCTCTGCCATCTATTTGCTCAAACCCATCAAGTATGTCATGCATTGCTTTCCTTTGTCTCTCTTTCCCTCTATCTGACCTGTGAGATTCTCCAACACCTCCTTCCTCATTACATATTCCTGAAACTTCAGCTGTCTTTTCCTGATGTTAAGTATAAGCTTCCTTTTCATTTCCCATTTCTCCAAAACTTTATTGTTTATCACATGTTTGGTCTATGGTATCCTCAGCATCCTTCTGTAAAATCACATTTTGGTTGCTTCAAGTTTTTCTTTCATCTTCAATGAGATTGTCCACCATTCGCTGCTATATTGAAGGACAGACATCACGTAATCGAGTATTCTTTTCTTTGTTTTCAACAAAATTTTCCTGCCTCTAAGAACTTTTAGCTTTTAGAATGCTTTCTTAGCCATCCCCAAAATGGCTTCAGACCCCAATGTCACACTTTCCATCCCCTGTTAGATCACTTCCCAGGTGATTTTAGTATCCCTGACCTGTAGTTGGCATTCTGGGCTCCTCTTTTGATTGATGATCATGCATTCAGTTTTCTTGTAGTCCTATACTATTATCTTTTCTTGTAGTCCTGTACTATTATCTTTTCTTGTAGTCCTATACTATTATCTTTTCTTGTAGTCCTGTACTATTATCTTTTCTTGTAGTCCTATACTATTATCTTTTCTTGTAGTCCTATACTATTATCTTTTCTTGTAGTCCTGTACTATTATCTTTTCTTGTAGTCCTATACTATTATCTTTTCTTGTAGTCCTATACTATTATCTTTTCTTGTAGTCCTATACTATTATCTTTTCTTGTAGTCCTGTACTATTATCTTTTCTTGTAGTCCTATACTATTATCTCACAATCAGTTTTGGAAATTTATTTTATCTTAATTTGGTCATTTATATTACCACTTCTTGTTTTCTTTTGTTTGCTTTTTTTGTGAACTAAGCTTATTTTATTTTTGCTGTACAGTCAGTCAGTTAAGTTCCATATACGAGATATGCTTAGGCAATCATGTCTCTTTCTTTTTATGGCTTATTAAGCAGATTTTTCTTCGGTTGGTTGCTGTTTCTTTCTACCATAGACTGGTTGCCAACCAAGGCTATAGTATCTAGTCTGTCCTACTATCCAATTTATAGTTGGTGTGTGAGGGTATAAAAGATGGATACATGCCTTTTATTAAGGATATAACTGTTAGAGTAAATTTCATTGTTTTCTTTCTTTTTTTATGTCTTATTCTGGAGAACCTTTACTGTACTTGCCTTTCATATGAAAGAAGCACTTCTGTTTATCTCACCCAGCTCTTTAATTCTCTTTCAAATCTTTTTTTTTCTTTTTATGTTAATTTTTTTCTACTTAAAAATTGAGGAAGAAAAGTGTAGTTATTTAAATATATTAATATAATTTGTAGTCTACCGTCATATAAGGAACAAGCTATATATATTTAGATTTTGTACTATTTGCTAGGCAAACAGAATTATTTTTTTTAAATGCACAAGTATGTAACGGCAATTTTTTCAGTTACAGAAACTGGAGAATGAAATTCTTAACCAAATCCAAATTGATTAGGTTTGGGACTTGGAACTAAAGATATTTCTGTTCATAGAATTTCTGGATGAATCAAATTGTTGAATAAATTATTATGTATGTTGACACAAACATGAAAAAAAGTTAATGGAAAGTTTCACTGTATATGTAAGCTGCCATATCCAAAGAAGTCTTTCTGCGATTTCTCCAAAAAAAAATGAAAGACAACAAAATAAACAAGAAAATACTGAAAACTGAAATTTCAAGGAAAAAAAAATTGAATAAATAGATTATTTTCAGGAGATTCATATTATTTTTATGCATTCAAATGTTTTGAGTTGTAAAGGTAGAATAAAATTTTCACCTATGATTTTTTTTAATTTGTTCTCCTCACAAAATTAGTTCTTTCTTGATAATAACTAAGGTTTTGAATAGACTTCATTGTATCCAACTATGTCCATGTTTCATTGCTGAATCATCCTGGGTATGACGATAAACTATATCTGGCAGCAAGGCCACTGATCAGGAGGTTTTGAGGAGCATGGAACCACCTCTCAATTGCTGTTGTTCCCAGAGTGGTAGCAGTTGTTAGAGTCACAGCTATAGACAAATACTGAACCCCCAGACTGGCGTTAAAACATTATTTAAGTGTAGAAATACATTTTTATAGTAAAAGTTCCAGCAATATAGTTTTGTAAGGAAAAATTAACAGCAATATATTTTTATAAAAAAGTAAGATAGTATCCGCCATGCTTTTTTGTAAAAGAGAAGTTACCAGCAATATATTTTTGAAGAAAAATATTACCAGCAATACATTTTTGGAAAAGAAATTACTAATGCCATGAAGAAAATTAGATTTAAGCATTAAATGTCCCACAAGGAGTTAATATGCCATAAAACAAGAAATATTTTGGAAAAGTTCCAAATTTTTTGCCCCAAATTAAGAAAATATGAACTTTAAGCCAAACATTTACAGTATATGAAAAAACAAAAAAAAAAAGAATGTGTCAGTTAAACTTATGCCGGGAGGATATAAGTTAATCTATTAAAAATGAACTCTGAATTGTTGCTTAACTTTAAGATATTGTATTAAAAAAAAAAAGAAATCTGGAAAATTTTGAGATGAGATCACTTTGAATATTTACCAACTCCCCCACTTGAGTTAGATGCAACACAAGTCAAAGTTTAATGCTGGGAGCACAAATGCTTGCACATGGGCAAGGGCCAAAATTTACCCAGCTCCCCAACCACCAGTTGTGCGACCACTTCATGCTTTTGTAAGATGAAATTTTCCTGATATACCAAGTATGTTGTCATGGAAACATTATACTTATTACCACTTTTTGATATGCTGTTCACAAGCTTAACAGTTAAAGAAATTCTGCTTTGTGATTTATTTTTTTAAATCATTTTTTAAAAATCATTTATCCATTGAACTTTAAAAAATATAATCTCCATTAATCAATGCAGTGGTCAGATCTAATCATGAAAGAGAATGATAAAATTTAGCATATTATTATAGATTTACATGAACTACTTTGTATTAGCCATCTCCTGCTCTATATTGCTAATTTATTGTGCCCAAAGATAGTATATTGGCAAAAGAACAGATCTCATAAATCAACAGATTAAAAGTAGCCATAAACTAATTTATATTTTTTTCATTATTCAATTTTTTTGTGGTATCTTATGCAAATTAGCTGAGTTGTATTTAAATGATAAGCCGATAACTGTCAGCATTCCATAACATCATGTGTAACGGTGTACCACATATAACTGCAAGATATACCAGAAAAACAATTTTCTTGTTTCTAAGAATAGGAGAAATATTATTAACCAGTTAGACTAAAGTCTATAAACCAGTTGGACTAAAGCACCACAGTCATGAACTAAATTAAACATTAACTCCAAATTAGACTTTAGAAAAGAAATCTTGATTGAAAAACACATTTAGGAGAAGGAAAACGCTGAAATAGGATGGGATACATCAGACTACCTTACCCAAGACATATGTTGTTATTTTGGCTGCTGTACATTTTTGCACCTTAGACCCTAATGGGTTACAGAACATTTGATTTTACAGCAAACAGTGGAAATATTTCATTTATATGGCTAAATATATTATGGTGCAATGGATATTGGCACAGAATGAGAAAGTGAAGAGCTGAGTTCAAATTACAGTTGAATTTGTTGTATTCACTTACATGCAAATACCCTTGAGAAAGATATTAATCCATCTATTCTCCCTCCAGCTAAGGCCTATAGCCTTGGTTGGCAACCAGTCTACTACATAAAGAAATGGCAATCTTTTGTGGAAAGACCTTCTGCATAGTCAGTCATGGATTGAAAGAGACATGATCACCCAATCATGTATCATGTATGGTACTTAACTTATTGATTGACATACAGTTGGAGAATGACATAATTCAATACAGGTTTTCATATGATTTTTCATTAAAATAAATTTAGATTTCTTTTTTATAAGCTTAAATTGTAATCATTTCTAAAATAGATATTGTGATGTCACTTTACAACATTTATGGTATTTACAGGATTTACATTATTCAGATTATTGTCCTCATCTTTGTTGTCATTTGTACAACGTTTCTTCAGCTGCTAGGAATTTGGAACCAAACCCTTTATTACAGTTACTGAGGTTTATGAACTTCATTCTTTGCATCATAGTGCTTCTTCTGCTAGTCATGACTTATCTTCCTCTAACCCTGTAAGTGACTTGTTCACCACTGCTGAAGCCTGGTATTGAACTCATAGCTCTTTGGGTCAAGTCACAGGAACTAACTAACATCTATATCCACTGGGTCATGTGTCCTTAAGCAACTGAACTTTTTGGACCTATAAACCTAATGTTCAGTAACCATTTTTTAACAGAGTTCATGTTGCAATTTTTGATATTAATGGTTTTCTCTAGTAATTTTGCTGTTAATAGATTTTCTCTAATATTTTTTTACTGGTATTTTTTTGCAATTTTCGTGGAACTTATCAAAGATGCTCACATTCGATGCAACCAGATGGTGAGCCTGGATGGGGTGAGTCTGTTCACTAGGGTACCCATGGTGAAGGCATTATCAGACTGGCATCGAACTCATCCTTCAGAGAATGTACCAGTGTTCCACTATATAACCTGATGGAGATGCTGACTTTATATATCGGCAAGATGATGAAGGTAATGGGCTCACTATTATCATCATCACTGGCTACTTTGAAGAGATAGCATTAGACTCAACAGTTCTAAAGCCAACTATATGACTGAGATACATTAATGACACCTTCATACTCTGGCCACACCAGGAGGATAGGCTACTGGACCATGTGAATTCAATAAGACCATTGATATAGTTCACGATGGAAAAAGAGAGTGACAACAAACTGGAATTCCTGGATGTGCTAATAACTCAAACAGAGGTGGGGTTCAAGATATCCCTATACCGCAAGCCAATATTCACTGGACAATGCCTCAACTTCAACTCCCACCATCCATACAATGTAAAGAAAGGGATTGTCTGCTGCCTTCAACACTGGGTAAAATTTATAAGCAGTGACCCAGAGTCATACAAACAGGAAATAGTCAATATAAGCACTACCCTACAACAAAACAATAATCCAAGGTACATGACAACAACTCCCAACAAACATGGAAAGGAGAGTGCATGAGGATATCAACACTCAGAAAACAGCCTTGGTGTGTCTGCCCTATGTAAAGGGGTTATCAGAGAAAATACAAAGAATCTGTGGACCATATAACATCAGGACAATCTTCAGAAGTGGTTCTACACTTTGCAGGTACCTCTTCCAAGCAAGACTTCCAAAAGAGGAGAACATGACTAAGGATTGTGTGTATACCATTCCATGTAACTGTGGAAAGAAATATAAAGGAGAAACAGTCTTCCCCCCTTAAGGTAAGGCTACAAGAACATCACAAGGCCTTAACATGAGGGAAGATAGAAAAATCAGGTGTAGCTGACCACATATGGAGGGAGAAAGGGGATCACCGCCCCTTATGGGATGAAGTTGAAATAATAGATAGAGAATGCCACTGGAAACTATGTAAACTTAAGGAATCAGCACATATGTTAGGAATACAGCTTTACTTTTTAGAAAGACCAATTATGGTAACTGTCACAATGTAATAAATCATATTATAGGCCAGACAGCTAGTTAATTCAGTTTTTACATCTTTAGAAACCCCATTATTGTAGCCTTATGCCAGAATAAATTAAGCTTACTAAATGACTAAATTAACAATTAGAAGTGCTTTTTCTAATTATTAACAAGTTTGTCTTACAGGTGAGTTTGCTAGTATAGTGAATTTGATCTTTACTGGGTGTCCCACTAAAATATACTTGTCCCTGACTATGCTAAGCTTCATAAATATGAACAGGTGCTGATAAATTCTTGGTTCAATCTGCTTCCCAAAATCTAAAGAAATGGTCAAATATCAAAATGATTTTTGGAATTTTTGGCCAGGTTGAGAACTTTTCAGCTTCTACTTGTAATTTTGGGATTATGGTCATTATCAAGTTTTTCTGATATATTGAGTTGAACTTTAGCAAGTCCTTTGCAACTGGAACTTTGTGTTATACTAAACTAAGTTTAGAAAACAATTATGGATAAATCGATTTTGGGTAAACAGACATATGAGTTGTACACTGGTTAGCAGCAGAATAACATACTTAAATAAAAAAATAGTTGTTAGCAAAATAGACAAAAAGAAAATAGTTCTTGAAATATAGAGAAGTCTATAGACAGAGAAAACGTAGTGTCAAAGTGTAAATAAATTCAAATGTTTTACATGTTTTTTTTTAATTGTAGAGTTGTTGATTTATTATCAGTGGGAATAATTATAACAGTGTCAGTCAGTTAATGGCCATATGTTATACACATTTGGGTGATCATGTCTCTTTTGATTCATGACTGACTATGCAGAAGATTTTCCCAAAGTAAGTTGTCATTACTTTCTGCAGTAGACTGGTTGCCAACCAACATTAATCTGTCCTGCTCTTCAACTCATAGCTGGAGAGAGAAGATATAAAAATTGTAGAAATTGGAAAAAACTAATGGATTAATATCTTTCCCAAAGTTATTTGTGTATAAATGGATGAAATGAATTCAACTGGAATTCAAACTCGGCTCTCCGATTTCTCATTCTGAGCCAATATCAATTACACCACAATGCACAGAGGTACTTAAATGATACCGTATTTGGCTGACTTGGAAAGAAAACTACAGGACTTCTTAGACAGGGTGTTAAAAGAAATAGAGGAAAAAGGACTAAGCATCAATGGTAAGAAGACTATTTAATCAGTAAGAGAAAAAGTCCCAGAACAAGCTATGAATCTGTGAAATAAGTATTTGCGGAAGTTTACATATCTAGGAAGCATTTCAACAGAGGATAGAAAATGCAACCCAAAATTTGAATATGCATTGGACTAGCAAAAGCAACATTCAAAAAGCTAAGCACATTTTTGAGAAATGGAAAAAATATTTTATAAATGAGTGCCATATTGCACTGTTCTCCATCCTCTTATATGGCAGTAAATGTTGGACAATTCCTCCACAGATGAAGAAAATCTCGAGACAGCAGAACTGTGATTCTATAGAAGGATACTGAGTGAATAAGCAGCCAGAAACTCTTAAAGAAAATGGCAACAGAAAGAATTCTTCCACTTAAAATGAGAACAAGACAGTCAAAATACCTTAGACATATAATGAGGAAGAAGGACTTGGAAAACTTAACCCTCACAGGCATATTGAGAGCAAGAGAGAGAGAGAGAGGCAATGAGTTACTTTACTGAGGAGAAGGGAAAGTGGGGGCCTTAGCAAAGGGAAAAAATTGCTAAGAGCCACCAAGGATAGGAAGTTGGGGAGAACTATGATATCTATGTTCTGAAAGAATGTGTTGCACAGAAGAGGAGGAGTAAGTGTTGTGAGATATATAAGGAAACCTCACTTGTTAGATAAGAAAAGTGGGTGTCAGATGTAGATAGGGGAAATAGGAATTGAAAAAGGCTGATTAAATATGTTGTTGACAAAATGAGAAAAAGAATGTGATGATCAAAAGACAAAAACAAAGAACATTTTAAGTATAATACTAGATTGGCCTGGATGTATGTAGTCGTGCAGTGGATATTGCTCAACAAGATATCGGAGAGCTGAGTTAGAATTACAGTTGAATTCTTTGCATTCACTTATGTGCAAATACATTTTGGAAAGGAACTAATTTGATGCTTCACCCTCTAGGTATGGGTTAAATAGCAGAACAGATTGAGTTCTATAGTCCTGGTTGGCAAACAGTCTACTGTAGAAAGTATCACATATGCCACTTAATTGACTGTCTTGATTATTGGCTAGGTAACATCATTTCTCAGCTCAAATAGCTGCATGTGACTTCAAGTTCTATGCTAACAGTTTCTTCTCTCATATTTCTCACTTGTGAAAATCTCTTCCAGCTTCTTGCTTTCCACTCAACTTCAATTTTCTTTTTCTTTCATTGTTTTCTCTTCATAATAATGCTTTCTTGTTTGTTTGTTTTTTGTTCCCTAAAACACAGTAATCCCTTTTATCTTAGTGGCTTTATTGTTTTGCTTGGAAGTGAAATTATTTTTTTTAAAAATTGAATTAAAACACGAAGGTGTAAGAGAAATGAAAGAGGAAAGAAAAAATAAATGATTTTTTAATGAAGAGGGATAAATGTGCTGGAGGGAGGGACAAGTTATGTTTAAAAATGTTGTGGTCAGAAGGAGTGAGGAAGAATAGAAGAAAGATAAAAAAGGAGGTAGGGAGATCATAGAGTTAAGAAAGAAAGAAAGGAGAGTAAAATAAAAGGAGTGAGGAAGAATAGAAGAAAGATAAAAAAGGAGGTAGGGAGATCATAGAGTTAAGAAAGAAAGAAAGGAGAGTAAAATAAAAGGAGTGAGGAAGAATAGAAGAAAGATAAAAAAGGAGGTAGGGAGATCATAGAGTTAAGAAAGAAAGAAAGGAGAGTAAAATAAAAGGAGTGAGGAAGAATAGAAGAAAGATAAAAAAGGAGGTAAGGAGATCATAGAGTTAAGAAAGAAAGAAAGAAAGGAGAGTAAAATAAAAGGAGTGAGGAAGAATAGAAGAAAGATAAAAAAGGAGGTAGGGAGATCATAGAGTTAAGAAAGAAAGAAAGAAAGAAAGGAGAGTAAAATAAAAGGAGTGAGGAAGAAAAGAAGAAAGATAAAAAAGGAGGTAGGGAGATCATAGAGTTAAGAAAGAAAGAAAGAAAGAAAGGAGAGTAAAATAAAAGGAGTGAGGAAGAATAAAAGAAAGATAAAAAAGGAGGTAGGGAGATCATAGAGTTAAGAAAGAAAGAAAGAAAGAAAGGAGAGTAAAATAAAAGGAGTGAGGAAGAATAAAAGAAAGATAAAAAAGGAGGTAGGGAGATCATAGAGTTAAGAAAGAAAGAAAGAAAGAAAGAAAGGAGAGTAAAATAAAAGGAGTGAGGAAGAATAGAAGAAAGATAAAAAAGGAGGTAGGGAGATCATAGAGTTAAGAAAGAATACCTGAAAAGGGAAAAAGTGAGAAATTGTGTGCAAAAAGAAAGAAAGAAAGAAAGGAGGTAGGGAGATCATAGAGTTAAGAAAGAATACCTGAAAAGGGAAAAAGTGAGAAATTGTGTGCAAAAAGAAAGAAAGAAAGAAAGGAGGTAGGGAGATCATAGAGTTAAGAAAGAATACCTGAAAAGGGAAAAAGTGAGAAATTGTGTGAGAAAGAAAGAAAGAAAGAAAGAAAGGAGAGTAAAATAAAACAGCGATGAGAAAGGAGACAATTTAAGGGAAAAGGCCCTGGGTGGTTTGGCAGGTGAGGGTAGCCTGCAATTTGGTTGCAACTTCAGCGATCAGACTAAGAAGCAGGAAAGAAAAAAAAAGCTAAGACAAGTGAGAAAAAAAAAAAGCTATCAATGTAAAAGAAAACTTGAAACTAAAGGGATCTTTTGAGAGATGCGAGCTGTTCAGGGTGAAGTTATTGTCCGAGAATTGGAGGATGAAGAAGGTTGTGGGAAAGGAAAGGGAGAAGAATCTGGAACTTGGGGGTCCGAGTCATGACAAACACAAAGTCGAAAGTAGAAAATGGACAGTAGCATAGGCTGTGGGGCTGGGGCAGGATTTTTAGTAGTAAAAAAATCATCATCATGAATTGTAAGTAGTAGGAACAATAACAGAAATAATTGATGAAGGAATGAAGAGAAAAATATTGAAATTGCTCATGGTTGTTAGCAGAAAAATGTAGTACATTAGTGACTATTCTTTGTTAACTAAACTTAACCAGGTACAAGTGATGACCAAGCTATGTACATGATGGTAACAATTTCTGTATGACAAAGCACTGTCGTAGTTAAAAGAAAAATAGACTAGAAATAGTAAAAAAAAAAATACATGAATAGCACCAATGACAGACTAGGCTATTATGTCATAGACTGAATTCCTTTTGAAGAATTTATTTAAAAATATCCGGAGACAAGAAAGTTACAATAAAATAACCAGTATTTTCTTTGACTGCCTTCTCATTACCATTTTTTTCCTTTATTCTTATATATTATATATATATGTATGTGGATCACACATACACACATCTCAGTCTTTTGTCCTGGTTTCAAATTGTTGCTTGTTTAAATTAAATTTTATATGTATATATATAATTTTATATGTATATATATATGTATATATATAATTTTATATGTATATATATATATGTATATATATATGTATATATATAATTTTATATGTATATATATATATATATATATATATACACATAAAATGTATAAACTTATTTATCAATGGAACTTTTTCTCTGTGTGTGTGTGTCTGTTACCTATAGACTCCGAAATGGCTGAACCAATTTTCTTGAAAATTTACACAGTACTACTATAAGCGTCTGTGAGAGTTCTTAGCTAGGTTTTGTGTCGAGGTACCTCTGATAAATATCAAAAATCGATAATCAAAAAAATCAGGTTATAGAAGGAGTGGTCTGATTTTAATCAAATTTGATATACTCATAGACAAAGACATAAGAAATGATATTCTTTAGTTCTTACGATAGTGCACAAGATTTGATATCGATACCAGGAAATCAAAATTTGACTTACATCCATTCATTTTTCTTTCAGTCTACGGTTTTGCTTTAACTGGAAACAACTATTGCTTTTTAGTCTTTCGTGCCAACGTCCAAAGAGTCTGAGCTCCAGGACCATGGATTAGTTTTAAAGCTTTCATTACATCCGAGCAACGCTGGGCTATACTGCTAGTTATATATATATATATATATATATATATAATATTTGGGTAGCTATCTTTTGTTTAAACATATTTCATTAAAAATGACTAACAAGGAAGATTTTATTAAATTTTTGATTTAATTTTTCCAGTATTCTTATATATTTCCTTTTTGCTGGAGATAAGGAATGTAAAAATGTTTCGTAATTTTCAACTTTCCAAGTGTTTTCAACCTCTTCACAGGCCAAAAACTGACTTATTGAACCAGCATAATTAAAACACTAATTTCTGCCACCATAAAATCTTCCATACCCTTAAATATATCAGAAATTATCTCAATTTTATCATTAATTGCTCTTTTTAAAATTTTAAAAATTATCTTTTGAACTGGCATTTTTGTAATTACTATTATTCCTTTATTTGTATTTATGAACTTAAGAATTTATTTTTATATATTTTTTAATTTTAATTTTGACTTTAATTTTTATCTTTTTACATTATTCTTATTTTTTATGTTGGTTTTAATTTTATTTTTTTTATATTTACTTTATTTTATGTTTTGATTTTTCTTTGCTAGTCTTTTTCTTTTCTTTCTCTTCTCTCTTCCATTTTTTTAAAAAATTTTTTTCTCCTTTATTTTTTGTTCTCATTTATCTTTTTTTCTTTTTCCTGGTTTAAAATTTTTGATATATCTGGCTTTCAGTGGCAAAACATTGAAACTCTACTGTCTATGAGTTGTACACACACCATTCTTTAAAATGTTATAACTTCCCACCCCACTTCATTCATCTCATTGGATGACCTCTTTATTCTTATGTTTTTATTAATTTTTTATTTTTATTTTTTAAAATCAATATATATTACCAAATAAATTAACATTTTACTACTTGATGTTATTATTAATTACCATATATATATATATATAGAGAGAGAGAGAGAGAGAGAGATAGAGAGAAAATGACAAATCCATAAAAACAGAGTGGTTTATCCAAAAAAAATTATTTAATTTATATAAAATATTAAATAGATTAAAATAGAGAGCTTAATGAAATATTGAAAGGAAAACTCAATACTTAAACAATTATAAATCCAGAATTTATTTCAATAATTGTAAAAATCACACTGCTTTGTCAAATAAAAAAAAATCAAATGTTACATTTAATTCAGAATATTCAAAAAAATTAGTACAGAGAGGAAATAAGGTTAGGTGAAGAGTAGAGGTGTTTACAATTAAACAGGAAGTGTCACAAAATTAAGTATGGATACATCAAATTACACCTAAACATTATTATATATATAATTTGTTTGAACATTTTTTTTATTGATAGTTGTATTTAAGTAGATATTCTGTTTTTAATTAAATAGTGCATATATATATATATATATATATATATATATATATTTTTCTACTGGCCTGATTATTTACAAGAAATTTTGTTACAAAAATCTGTCATTCAGCAGGATTCAAATCTATGACCCCTAACAAAATAGGAGTAGCCACTAATTGATCTGGTGCATCTCAGACCACTCAACCATGAATAAAGCTAATTCAAGTTATATATATATATATATATATATATATATATATAAAACAACAGACATGTTAAAATTACAAATAATCAAAGAAGTCAAGGAGAAAATTCTGTGAGAAATGTTTTGAAGTTCATTTCAGAAGAAAAGTACTAGAAAGACAAAACTTAGACAACATTATTTTGTACTTTTCTTCTGAAATGGACTTCAGATAGTTTCTGGGTGTAGTTGACTAAAAAATAATTGATTGAAAAATCCATATTTTTTTCTCCTTAAATCACCACACATTTTCCTTGGTGTGAACATTTAACTGAAATTGCCAAATAGGTCTGAAGTTTTGCTGTCAACTACGTCTGGACAGTACATCATAAATAGTTCATAAAAAATAACAAAAGGCAGATTGCACCCAGCCAGCTAAAAAAAACAGATGCCCTAGATGATGCATCCCATGGAATACACATATATGTACATGGGCAGGTCAAAAACTGGCAACAACTCAGCAACAGCAGATCCTCCAGCTTGCTACAAGTAAATGTTCAAACTCTTTCATACATGCAGACACATATACATGCATAACATACATGCTTATCAACACCAGCATGCACATGTGACATGTACACCCTTGCCAATACATGAATGCATCACACATACACACATTTCAGTCTTGCTTGAAAACGCTAATGTTTATGGTTCAATAAATGTATTTTGCATTCAGTAAACTGTATTTTGTCCTTGTTTCAAATTGTTGCTTGTTTAAATTATATGAACTTTTAACTATGTTAAACAATGGAATTTCCTCCTAGTTTAAGAAGAATTATTTGTAATTTAAAAAAGTTGACACGTAAGATTAATTGACAGAAAATGTGTGTTGTTTTAATAATATTTCCCTTAAAGAACATATTTTACCTAAATACACATAATATCTATCTATCTATCTATATATATATATATATATATATATATATACATACACATAGTATATCAAAAATACTTTTACAAATTTTTGGGGCTGTTTCCTCACACAAAAAAAAAAGACAAACGTTCATATAAATGTATATCCACATTGACTTATTAAGTTTAAAGTCTTTGGTAGATACTCTTAAAAGTACACTCTAAAATACAATCCAAAAATACTTACACAAATTTGGGAATGGGTTCCTGACACTAAAACAAAATAGAATGCCCATTTCAACATGTGTCCATATGGTCATCATTGTACCTCAACACAACAACTCATAGCAAATGTTCAAAATGTTCTCTGCTTGCTTATACACACACATGTACCTGTCAGATCATTGACTGACAGACCATTTCAAATATTCCCATACGGTGTTGAATAGTCGTGCTGGCACCTATGTCATGTTGAGGAAGCATCTCTGCATTATTGATGTCTGCTGCATCTACCAATTATTTTAGGTGGCCCCACTGATAAAAATCAAAGATGTTGAGGACTGGGAAATGTGCAGGTCATGGAATTAGTCCTTGTCTACCTGTTCATTTTTCATGGTAGATGTCAGCCACTGCATCACAAACAGTGTGACTAAAATATGCCTGGAGTCCCATCATGCATAAACCACATGCATCTTCCTATCAGCAAGGGTACATCCTCTAGCAAATCTGGAAGTGTGTTTGAAATAAAGTCTCTGTAGACAACTGTTGTAAGATGTGCTTGGGGATAATATGGATCTTCTAGACAGTCACCTACAATTCCAGCCTGCATATTAATCGTAAACTGATTCTGGTATTGAGCCTGTGTTGTACCATGAGGATTCTAATCTTCGCACAAATGTTGGTTGTGTAAATTTGTTATTACATTTCTTCCAAATGTTGCCTCATTCACAAACATGCCAGAAGAGATAAAAACATATTGGCAGTTTGTACAATAAACCATCAGAAAAAGTTCTTCTGTGGTAAGTGATCAGAGGGTGAAAGACTCCACATGCGTTGCAAATGATACGGATACAGGAGTTGCTCTTGAAGTACCCTCCATTTGATACTATGAGATGTACAACATCCTAGGGCTACTTGACATGTGCTGATATCTGGATCATTTTCAACAGGATTTAGAATGTCTTTTTTATGGTTAGGTGTATGAGCAAATCTCAGTCTTCCTCAATCCAAAGTTTGTGGTGCCATGGATCCTGTCTCAGAAATATGACAATAAATAGCAGCAAATGTTGAATGATTTGGGTGCAGTGTGTAAAGCAATTTTACACAGCTGTGCAGCTTTGTGTCCATTACCATTTGGACAGGAGTGTAAAAATCATAACTGCTTGCTCACAATATTAATATCCTGCCATAGTTAAATGGAATACTTCCCAGTTAACTCACTACTACCCATGTTAAAAGTTGACAGACAGTCAAAAATGTACATGAATGAAAAATGTAACCTAGTCTATGTGGTAAGACTGCTGTAATCTTGTTTTAAACTTAATAACTAAAAAAAATGAACGATTTGTGGATGTATGTTTATATGGGCTTTTGTCTTTGGATTGGTGTGAGGAATCCATCTCCAAAGTCTGTTAAAGTATTTTTGACACACCATATATATATATATATATATATATATATATATACACACACACGTAAGTGGGCCCGTGACATCATAAATGACAATAAATATTAATATTAATATGCTATCTAAAATGACAGCAACATAAATATTGATGTACCTACTATTGATTTCTTGACATTAAGACATAAGAAAAAAAAATAATTTGAACTCCTGAGCATGACAGGCGGAAAATGTGTATATATAATCACATACTCACAATATTCCTTATTATAATAGAAAGGATATATGTTTTATGCTGCTTGACAACATAATTATTGCAAAAAAATAAAATTATCAGGTACTATTAAAGAGCAAACATGCGGCAAGAGGTTTAATAACTGGTAGTAAAAAGAAATTACCAAACTGATGTTGCCTCACTAATGTTTCTCTCTTCATGAGCATGACAGGAGAGAAATATATATATATATATATATATATATATATATATATATATATATATATAAGCATTCATATATGGAAGGTGATTTCTTTAACCCTTTAGTATTTAAACATGGTTGTAATTAATCAATAAGCTATAATTTTAAATACAATGTGTAAGAAGTATATATTGTATTTTCATCCTTTTCTATTATTGATAAAAATAAAATGATCAAAATTAATGTTTGTCTGATATAAAATAAAGTCTTAAAATATGTCCCACTAGTAGAACAAAGAGCATTAAAATTTTACTATCAAACTTAATTATTAACACTGCAGTGATTTAATTTTACCCCTAACACCAACAGCAATATTTGGTAGGCACAACGGTAAATAACTTCATAATCACTATCATTCAGCATCCCTATACAAAATGATCAGTTCTAAAAACATTAGAAATGAGTGATGAAATGAAGAGTAATTTCATCACAAAAACCCTCCACCCCCAAAGTGTCATCACAAAAAGACTCTTGCCCAAAAAATATCATTAAAAAAACTCCTTTCCTAAAAAAATATTATCACAAAAAGCCTCCCCCATAAAAAATAAATAACTGGAATAAAAATAAAGAATTGATTGTATGATTTAGTTTCACTTAACTTTAGCTTGTGATTTTGTTGAAGAATAGTTATATTGTTGATGACAACAACTGATTTTGTAACAGCTGTAATTAGAAATTATTGTAGTTAATGAGAATGTGGGAAGGGTAAGGCAAAACAAAAAAATCAATAACAATAATCTTACTGATATAGAAGTTTTAAGAATGGATTTTTCATTTATTAATCTGACATATTTTAATTTATTGCTCTGTGTTCAAAAGCACTATTCGGGCTTTGCTTTTGCTAGTAGGTTCTTCATGAGTTTTCATGGTCAAAAGCACATCAGATCTAATGACAGTTTCTCCTGGAAGAACACAGGTTCAAATTCTGCTACAGAACGCATATTTTTCTGATGTCTCGAATATTCGTGCCAGCAGATGGAAATAAATAAATATACTGTTTAATAGATAAATAGAGTCTCTACTTAAATATAGGTGACCATTTTTTAAAAGTGGCGTTTATGCAATAAATTATAATATAGAAGAATAATGTAGTGGTATTATTGATTCTATCAGTAATGGTAGTGGTGGTGAAAGTAATTTCATCTAGTATAGCGGTAGTCGCATTTGTCTGGAGCTGAGATGAATAAATGGTTAGGGGTGGATGGGAGGGTAAAGGTAAGGAGAAGAAAGAGACAGAAGAGAATGGAGTAAAAGGGACCGAGAAACACGTAATCAGGGGAACAAAATGAACAACCACAAAAGTGGTGGTAAGGGAGAGCAAGTGTAGATGAATTGTGTTGGGAGGCACAGAGGGTGTCACACACATGCACACACACAATGCGCACATAAAAAAAAAAGGAGATAAATAAATAGAATGTGCCCCCATTAATTATTTTATTTGGGTTTAATCTGGCGGGGAGGGATCTGGCTGTTTCTTTTGATCAGAAAGTGGGGATATTTTTAAGCTGACGAATTCTTACATCATAGAGGCAGTAAAGAGAAAGAGAAAATAAACAAAGACATAGAGAGAAGAATAAAAAAAGTATGTAGAAAGGAAAGGCAAATGTAAAAATGTGAGTAGTGAATTAATTAAGCAATGGATAAAACGAAAGATAAAACTAGAAAAAGAATGAAGAATCTTTCGTAGGAAAAAAAAGTTTTTTTGTTTTGTTTTGTTTTTTTATCCTTGAAAAATGTCAATACTTTTCATATTATGAAGGATAATGAAAAAAGCAATTTTTAATTTTTTTAAAAAACATCATGATCTTTCTTATAAAGAAATTATATTATACAGAATTTGACAAAAAAGTGTTTGATTTGTAATAACTCAGTTTTGTTTTGTTATCCTTGAAAAATTTTGATACTTTTTCATATTATAAAGGATATTGAAAAAAGAAATTTTTTATTTTTTTCAAAATCACAATCTCATCATGATCTTTCTTATCAAGAAATTATATTATACAAAATTTGACAGAATAGTGTTTGATTTCTAATCCTTCATTTTTTTTTATCATTCTCCCCACCCCCCAGCAAGACAACAAAGCCACTAGGATGCAAGAGATTACTGAATGTTAAAGTATATCTGAAAAAGAAAACATTAAGGAGAGAGAACAATAAAAACAAGAATTAAAGTTAATAATCAACATTGCTTTTAAATTTTTGAAGATCAAAGTTAACCAGAAAGCAAAAGGCCATAAATGAGAAGTGCAAGAGAAGAAACTCTTAGCATAGAATTTCAGCTGTAAGATGATGAAACCTTGCCACAAATCTAGTAGTACATTTAAATTAATAAAGTTTAGGTACCAAAGAGAAATACTAATCAGAAAAATTACCATGAAATATTTATAAAAAAATCTCAGGGAAGCTACATTATGGTGGTGAGAAAATGAATGAAGCTGAGATACCAGGCCAGGACTAATAACATTGCAGTTTTTTTTTTTTTTTTTTTTTGCATTTTATCAAAAATATCTAAATATATAGTAGATGCACCAGACAAAATGTGACAGCAATATTTATTTTTTTGAAAATTAAAATAATCTGGAGATTTATTACTTATAGATTTGTAGAATTCTTATAATATCTGAAAATTTAAATTGTAGATTCTGATCTCTTTGTTTACATTTAATGAAACAGATTGAATTCATGGACATTATCACATCTTTCATGAAAAGAATCAGAAAATGCCATGTCTTTTGTTGATTTTGAATATCATGTTATACTTGTAAGCTAAGTGGTTGATATTAATTGCCTGGAATAATTCTGAAATTCTAAAGAGACAAGGAAGCATTTAAAATGTTGACAAAGGAAAAAGATGGAGTAAAAAAGATGGCCAGATTATTATTTGATAATGATACAAAAGAAAACATTGTATATAATAACATCTTTATAACTGAAAATTTTCAAGATAGGTTGAGAGATAAGATAATAATTATGGTGATTCAGTATGGAATTTGTGTGAGGGTATCAACAAATTTCATTGCCATTGGGAGAATAAGTTGAGTCAAATTAAGTGTTCAGAATAGTTATAAGAACGGATATGCAAATGAATTATTCAAAATGTAAAGTGAAAATCCTTTCATTTTAAGATGGATTCAAACTTATGTGAAAATCTTGCCTCCAGGTAAAATTTTTGGCAACTAAAGCTTCAAGGTATTTCTCTGTAACACCTTTGTGATATGTGCATTTTCCCAATGCATAGCTGTCCTGATAAGTGCACAATAGCACAAAATGATTTTAAATTTGGGTATATTGCAAATATGTTTATTACTTGCTTGCAGAGTATATGACCTTGCACATCTGAGATAAATTGAAATATCTAGTAATGATAAAAAGAGCTTATATAACTGGTAGCAGACAATTGATGCCTTCAGAATATTAAATTTTTAGAAATAGTAATTTTTATGAGAAGCATAGTTTATCTACTCAAAAAAGTTTTAAATCAGAATCTGATAAAGTAAAAGATCTTGGAGTTTCGAACTGTAAAATATGCTCAAAGCTTTAAAAAAGCTAAAAGTTTCAAATTCTTCTTGAGTTTTCAATTAGGACTGGAAAGACAAAAATACTGGAAAAGATTTGCTTAAGGAAAGACTAGCAACTCAGTGATGTCCTTTTAATTTTACCCCAAAGGCAGTTTAATCTTCACTTTGACAAGTTTTAAATCTTTTGATTTCAGCTGGGAAATGAAAGTTTAGAATTGTGGATAAAAGACTGCTTCAAGGAAAAGTCTGCATTCAGTAATTTATTCAGGTTAGTCTTAAAGCCAACTGGATTGCAAGTTTTATTATGGGATTTGAAATGAAACTAAGAGCATTGATGATAAAGGACAGAGCTGTAATATATTAAAATATGTCTGATCGCTCCAAATTTCAACTGAAATTTTATTAGAATTGGGTATTTAATGCTTGCTCATCTCTTATAATTTCTTGAATATGCTTTCATTTATGAAATGGTTATTTATTATGCTTAGTCTGGCACAAGGCTACAGTAATGGAATTCAGATTAAGCTTACTACACTAGCTGTTGATTGAGATGAGATTACTCATCATGGCACCATTAACATTCTTATTACTAAGCTTTATACAAGGCCTCCAAAATGTACAGCACCCAGTGAAAATCAGATTCACTACACTAGTCAATTAGTCTGTGAGATGAACTTGCTAATCCTGCTATGGTTAATACCCTTATTACAAAATTTAACCTAATCTGATGCAAGGCTAAAAGAGCAGAGCATTGACTAAGGATCAAATTCACTGCACTCGTGAGATGGTCTGTGAGATAGACTTACTATTCATAATACCAAGATTGATACCTTTATTATAAAGTTTAACCTAGTCAGGTACAAAGACAAAAAATGTAGAGTACCCAGTGAAGATCAAATTCACAATATTTCATTCCAATGTTCATATCTGCTCTGAACAAATTAACCACAATTATGTATTCATAGATAAGGACAGCAGAATAAGAACAATCTACCCAGTGATTTGAATAAAGTGTTCAGTTTGAAATTCCCAGAAATTTTAGTTCATTTACAGGAATCAAATGGTAAGGTTGCTTTCTTAAGCTCAGGCTCCCCATAGGCTGTGCATGGGCTAAATTTACCTGCCCAGCAGCTTACAAGTTCATGGTGCCATTTCCTTTTGGTAATATATCTATCCCAGATATAAAATGAAACTCCAGCTTGCAGTCCTCAATTTGGAAAAATGCAAGACTTTCTGTTTCCCATTCATGGAATATGTCCTGGTACATAGATGAATCTGGCCCATTTTGAATCTGGAGTCTTAAAGATAGCTTTTCCAGATACAGTTGTATCTCCATATTATATGAAAGACCCTTTCTTATTGTTTCTATTTACACTCTGCTTTACTGTATAGAAATATCTGATATATTATACTCTATGTGAGATACATGTATATACAGGGTGCGATGGGTAAATTGTCACCGTTTTATATTTTTAAGTTCACGCATTCATGTTATTTGTTTATTTTGTCAACTGCAGAGTATAGTAGGGTCATTTGGACACCATCTGTGAGTAAATGAGCACCATCATGCAATTCACTTTCATAGAAATTTTGAAACAACATACCTTACTGCTTGGAATTCATGCAAGAAGCTCCAAGACAAACATTTCAGAATTTTGCGGGTACAGAGGATTCAGAAAGATGTGGATGAGTCTTACAGGGATTAAGAAGGTACAGCAGCTCAGAAAACTCACTCTGATCATTGTAAAAAGAAAAGAACTCCTAAATCTAAATTTGTTGACGAAGGTCTCAGATTCAACACGGAGGCCTTACATCAAGTACATTGAGGAGATAGTGCTTCCCTGAGACAAGAGGGTGGCTACTAGAAAACCCTATGTCTGGAAACAAGACTTTTTACCATGTCACACAAGAAGGAAATCCCAGTCATGGCTGTCAAGTAATTTCTACGATCATATCACCCCTTAAATCTGGCCACCTAACTCCCCAGAGTGCAACCCTCTTAATAACTATATGTGGGGTACAGCTGAGTGAGGGACTATCAAAACTCCATGAAACACCAAAGATGAACTGAAAACAAGGATTAGGGCAGAATTCACCAACTTAAGGAAACTGTCATGGCTATCCAAGAATTTCTGCAACCACATCACCCCTTAAATCTGGCCACCTAACTACCCAGACTGGAACCCCCTTGATTATTATTGTGGAGTGCAGTTGAGTGGGAGACCCTCAAAACTCCTTTTAATACCAAAGATGAACTGGAGGCAATGATTATTGCAGCAATCACCAAACCAAAAAAAAGGAAACTGTCCAGAAGATTTGAAAGAGATTCCAAAGTCATCTGGAGACCATGATTGAAGCCAGTAGCAATTTGATTGAATGAATTTACTCTTTAGTATTTTAAGATATTTTTGCATAATTTTGGTAAATATAAGTATATCTGTTAAAATGAGATGTCAGTGTTATTTTCATTTTTGTGTAATTTAGATGACAATTTATCCATCGCACCCTGTGTATATATTAGTTTTGTGTATGGCTTAGAATTATAAAAGTCTTTATGAGAAAAAAGCATGTTTGTCATGAATTTTCCTTTCAGCCAATTCTACTTTATCCCATTGGTGAAAGATGGTGTTATTATATCACAGATATAATACTGCGCCTCAGGGGGGAAATACAAGTGAAGAATAAATCTTTTACCATAGCTTCCTTCTTTTAGAATAGAATAATTCAAGAAAAATATTATTAATGAAGTTTTGTTTGGTTGGTATTATTTCATCTAAGCTAATCTTAAATTATTAATTCAAAATTGTGTGAAAATCCATTTTTGGCTCCAGTTTAGTTCTAACTAAAACACTTAAATGTCTACTTAACATTTGCTGAGCATAAAAGAAAATGTTTTACTTGATATTATAAAACGTTCATTAAAATGAGATAGAGGATTTTGAAGACAAGGCAATAAATATGATAACTCATAACAACTGAAAAAATATTGACATAATGAGATGACAAGTCATGAAAAAGTGTATAAAAGCATTTAATGAATGTGATCATTGCTAAATGTTCCAAAAGAAAAACAGGTTTCTTATTGAATGTCTTTGAGAGTTAAGCTCACTCCAGACCTCATCATTCTCTAAGAATTCCCTTTATAAAGAGCAAGTTCCAATCAGATATCTGTTACATTTTAAAACAGACACCTGACAGAAAGTTTTCCTGATCACCATGCTCTTAATTTCTTTAAATCTAGGGTCAGCTCTTATCTATCTTACATATTTTCATGATGTCAGTTAGTTAACCTATGTGATACATGCTTGAGTGATCATGTCTTGAAAGAGACATGACTGACTAGGCAGAAGATTTTCTAGCAGTAGATTGCCATTACTTTCTGCAACAAACTGATTGCCAACCAAGGTTATAGAACCCAATCTGTCCAGCTTTTCAACCCTTAGCTGGAGGGAGAAGAAATAGATTCAAACATTTCCTAAGGGTATTTGTACATCAGTGAATGAGACAAATTCAACTGCAATTTGAATTCGGCTTTCTGATTTCTCATAATATGCTCTTCTTAATTCTTTATTTTACATCTCAAGAACAGCCTCATTAAGTAATCTACATCCTAAGTTGCTCTTGGGTCTTGTATTAGAGAATTAAAAATTAAAAGAATTTTAAAGTGGTCTTTTATTGAAAATCATGCTTGTCATTAAAACAGCTCTTTAATTTTTTTCTTTATCATAACATTTAAGACTATTCATTAAAATACCAGGTAGACTAACAGAAGGTTGATGAATAAGCCACTGAAAATGTTATGAACAAAAATCAGCAAAGACAAGTAAAATAATTTGAAATTTTTACTAAAACATAATGTTCAGTATTTTAAATACAATATGTCATTTTTTTTAAATGTTTTTTTTTCTTTTAATCAAATGATATGATTTAATCTGAAGTAGCATCATAACTTTCATATTTTGTTTGAGCATTAAGAAACTCTTTAACTAAAAATCTGATGGTCAGATTTTAGGAAGTGAGTTGAGCCAAGAATTTTCAAAACCCCACTTATACCAAGTTTGTCAAAAAATTCATTAGTTTATATCCACTTCCACAGCTGTAATTGTACTTATATGTCTACAAAACTTATATGTCTACAAAACTTACATTGTCTGAAACATGGTTTCTTTGATGAAAAAAGAAGGATACAGGTTTGATTACTGTTTGAAGCTGATTGATAGGAATTTCACTGTTTAAGAAAAAAACAGGGCTGTCAACTCAAACATGTATATAAGTCTTGGCTCTTATGTTTAAAATATAATGAGTTCCAGTTAGGATTTCACTGAGATTTTTAAATTCTATCTCAGTTGCTGGAATGAGAAGTTATCATTATTTACATTTGAACTAATATCCATATTTATATTGTTTCTATCAGAACATTTTGGCTGTTGTGCTCCCTGTTCTTCTTCAGGGAATTTTAAACTGAACACTTTATTCTATCTACTGAGTAGATTGTCCGTATCTAGGAATATTTCATTGTGGTTAATTTGTTCATATAGATATGGACAGAGGAATATAATATTGTAAGTTTGATCCTCACTGAGTACTGTACATTTTTGTCCCTGTACCAAAGTTGGTTAAACTTTATAATAGGGCTATCAACCAATGAATAGTAAATCTACATGATGACTGGCACTTTCAGTGCTGTATAAAGTGACATCATTAAGCAGCCATCATGTGGCCCAAGTGACTTATCTCTACGAAAGGGAGATAAGTGCCTTCTGTATCCTTATTCTATTTGCATGCATTTCTAAATTACAGAATATATCAAAAAGTAATTTTGTTTGCCTGAGGATGATAATATTTTGATTGTAAAGACTTTATTGTTCTTTATAGATTTTGTTCTTGGGTTTATCAGATATTGATGGTATATTTTTAACCTGCTGAGTGCTTGGTTTCTTTTGCTGCCAATTACACATTGATTGATTAATGCATCAGACATATTTTCAGTTCATTGCATCTATAAACTTTATTATATTCTTATCAAAGTATCAAATTTGACAGACTTTCTAATATCATTATTTAACATTACTGGTTTATTTAATTTTCCCTAATTCACACTTGGCAATGTCATGAATTTGATTTATTAATTAATTGTCCATGTTAGTAACTATTTAAAAAATAAATGAGAAAAAAAGAAACATTAAAATTTCTTTATTTCAACTTGTAGTTTGTTCAGATGAAAATGAAGAATTTTGTCTTCATCATATAAAATTAAAACTAAAAATCTAAAAATTGGCATATGCTTTCTTTTGGGAAAAACTTCCAAAAATTTCTTTTAAAATACTTAAATAAAAAGACTTAATAATTTTCTAAAATAAACATTCCTGAAAATCACTTTTTTTAAAAATGCCAATATAGTATCATTGATTTGGCTTTAAGAGTACTTAACATGACAGTATCATAACATCTTTATACATTTTTGACAACATATTTCAACTAACTTATTTATAAACTTGACCCTCATTAAGATGACTACACCAATGAGGCACCTAAATTATGTCATACTTTATGCAGTAGAATCAATCCAAAATATTCATGGCGTTGATGGGATAGATTCTTAAATTGAATATAATTACTGTAAATTTTTGTGGCATATATTTTGAAAGGTTACTTCAACCTAAGAAATATCACATTGACAAGTCATTCTGTTGTACTTAATGGTTTATCATTATTTCCATTTTCGAAAGGTATCTGATCACAGAAAATGAATTCCTTATAATTTGATGGGAAATATCTATAATGGAGGAATGGGCATCTGCAGTTTTAGACACTCTTGTGAATACATTGTAATTGAGACAAGAGATGCAAAAAAATCTTTGCAAGCATTATTTGATTTTTATGGCAACAGTTTCTCACCTTGGATTTTGGCATTTATTTTAAAATGAGTGGCTAAATTCAAGATTTAAGATGGGGATACTTTCATTACACACATTCATTTTTTGATCAAATTAATGATGAAAAATGAATATTTTACAAGAATACAAAATGATGCAGGTAGTGGCTTAGGAGAGGTTAACAGATTAAAGTACAATCCAAAATAGATTTCCATCTAAGGAAAGTTATAGTATGTATTTGCTGTAATCTGATTGGTATGGTTCCTTTTAAGTGACTATCACTCAATGTTACAATTGATATAATAGATATTTGTTTTCAGCAGTTAGAGCATTTAAACACTTCTTTGAAGGAAAAGAGTTGGAGTTTGATCATCAGCAAAAATGTGGCATTTCATTGTAAATATCCCCCAAATTTAAACTGTCTCTTTCTGATTCTAAGTGTTTTTTTTTGTTCTCAATTTTCATGTTCTTAAAACTTTCTTCTGATTTTGGAAACCATCTTTTATTTAGTTTGTTGATTGTTTTTCATACCTGTAATGGTTAGACTATCCTACACACAAATAAGACAAAAGACTAATTATAGTCTGCTTAATTTGAGCAACGCACAGCGCCTCCTTAGCCTCACTCTCTCAAATGACCGCAAATGGAATGACTACATTGAATCCATAGCTGCATCTACTGCTAGGAAGGTTGGGTCACTATGTCAGGCCAGGAAGTTTTTCTCGTCAGAATCCATTTTGCGTATTTACAAATCTATGAATTGTTTATGCATTGAATGCTGTTGCCATATCCGGTCAGGTGCTCCTCCTTGAAGTTCTCAACAAAATCCAAAGAAGGAACTGCAATATAATCGATCCTAACTTGGCAGCCTGTCATCAGTCACTTTCTCACTAATCTGATGTGGCTTTCCTCTATCTTTTTTTACAAGTATTTTCATGGCAACTGCTCTGATGAACTTTTTCCCCCAGTTCCTCAACCACATGTATTTATACGTGCTACAAGATTAGTGTCTACATCCCAACCATCAAAATACTTAACTGTAACCGCCTCTTTTATTCTAACATTCTTTTTTTCACACTTCTCATTTGTTGAACTCCTTTCCATTTGCTTTCTTCCCTGATAGCTGCAATCTCCAAAATTTTAAATGCAATGTCATTTTTTATCTACTTGAATCCTGTCCATCTCTCTATCCTCTGTACCTTGTTTTTTCTCTTGCTGTAACTCCTTGCACACTAGTGGCATTCCTGCCTTACTTGGGGTGAAATGAGTATTTAAAAAATTGCTTTTACTTGGTACTGAATTATATGAGTGAATTTTATATTTTTCAGTTTTTTACACTGTCAGTGGCTGTTTTTTCTCATATCCAAGAAATTAGTGCCTTCTTTGCTGATCACTTCCTTTATGATGATAGTGTTGATGACTACATTTGCTGGCAATGTGCAGGTTCAGGACTAATAGCTTCTAGTTTCACCAGAACCTGCTTCCAGTCTCCATTCCCTATTCCTGTTTGGCTTTACAAGAGTCGTCTTAAAGTGAAATAAAATCTGAGTAGACGAAAGTGCTAATGTACAGTTACACAGTAATACTTATACATTTACATTATTTTAATGTTTTGAGGTCCTCAACTAGATTTTGAAAGCATCTTATTTTAAAAGTGTAAAGCCAAGATACATGGAATTATGCATATAAATTACTTTGTTAGAATGAGTCAAGAACTTCTCAAAGTATGTTTCTTTTATTTATTGGTAAAACAAGGATAAAGATAAGCCTCTAAATATATTCTGTAATCAGCTTAAATAGGGTTCCAATATTCATTGCATGTAAAGCTAAGCATTAGAAACAAAAAGTTTTATGCAAGGCTAAATTAATAAGTATTAAAATGGATTAGATTTAATGTCGGACATATCATTTAGAGCCTAATTTCATTTTTGAAATATATGCGGCAGGACAATCTAATGAGTTTAATGACACTTGCCAATTGTTATTGCTGTTTATGCTGTCAGAAATTCTTATTGAATCTATGATTTTTGTTCATTGTAAATCTTTACTTGCCATTTGTTTAGTAAGCATTGTTGAAACAAAGGCTCAAGAGATGAATTTCATAGTTTTATTAAGTGATTAATCCCTAAAGGATTGCCAGTATGGGACTCATTATTGCTTGAAACTAATACAATCTCCATAATCCCTATTTTCTATTGATCTTTTCAAAAACAAAAATTGGCGGTGTCGCCAAAGCAGATTTGTACGGTTATCATGACAAACATTGATTTAAAGAACAAACGATTTCTGATTTTCTTTATTCTTCAATGTCACTGGGATCATTGAAAATTTTGGCAGAGTAAAAATTTTCTATCTGGATACTTCTGGGTGGTTAGAGGTGGGTGCAGGATTTTGTCCCTTGTTACACATCAACATTATGGCTTCATTAATTATGGCTGAAAAGGTTAACTCTTTGTGGGTAAGGTCATAAAAATGTCTATGTTGAAATCAGTATTCTCTGCATTAATATTCATTTAATATATTAATCAATTTGCTCATTAATCAAAAGACTTAGGTTAATGTGTTGATGAATCTTTGGGTAATTACTTTTTTTTTTCATTTTGTTTGCTTTAAATTCAAATATGTGGCATATTGTTGGATTATTTTATTCACAAACATTTCTGGTTTATTTTCCTGACTTTACAATTTCTGTTGCTTTTCTATGTCACTTTACCTTAAAAACCATTCTTGGAAATATTACAACATTAGTTCCATCATTCATCTAATCATAAGGATGCATAAAATATAAGGATAAAATGATATTAGAGAAGGAAAAAATACTTTAGTGATGGGACAAATGTATCAGGGTTTTCATTCACAGTGAAAGAGAACAACTGGTAATACACAGATTTAAACCAATAGGCTGGAAATATTAAAAACCAAAGTGGAAGTTGCACTGACCAAATTAAGAAGAAACAAAGTGTCAGGGCCAGCCAAACTAGAAATAAAGATGCTGGCAGCCTTAGACAATTTTGGTATAGAACAGATTACTAAGTAATAAATTAAATCTCCAACAGTGGTAAGATATCAGAAGACCTAAACAGTTTTATTTTCATAGTATTTTCATTAAAAACCAGGCACAAACAAATGTGACCTCCACTGAACAATCAGATTAATGAGCCATATAACAAAATTCACCATCCTAATTCAGATGAATAGAGTACACAGCAAAATCAGGCCAGAGATAGGACAAGAATAGTGTGTGTTTGTCAGAGACATTATGACAGTGAATGCAATATTTATGCTCAGAATGTTATTGGAAAGGGTGATACAAATGCAGAATCACATGTATCTGTGTTTTATAAACTATGCAAAGATTGTTCAACAAAGTACACCACAATGCACTGTTGGAGCTGCTCAGTAACCTTGATATCTAAGACATTAGAATAATCAAGAATCTATACTGGTAGTAAACCACCTGCATACAGATAGGAAATATGTTTGGTAGATATGCAAAAATAGAAAGGGGTGTAAGACAAGGATGTATCTTGTCACCAGATTTGTTCAACCTATATGGCAAGACAATTCAGTCAGTCAGACACTCAAGTGCCATATGTGATACACACTTTGGGCAATCATGTCTGACTGGGTAGAAGATTATCCTGCAGTAGGTTGTCATTACTTTCTGCAGTAGACTGGTTCACAACCAAGGTTAAAGAACCCAGTCTGTCTTGATATTTAACCAATAACTGGAGGGAAGAGACAGATAAATCCCTTTCCCATAAGTGAATTCAAGGAATTCGACTGGAATTCAAACTTGGCTCCCCGATTTCTCGTTCCGAGCTGATATCCACTGCACCACAACGCACATCCTGCACCACAAGGAAATTCAGAAAGATCAAAAAATCCTGCTAGGATTCATCACTGGTGGCCACAACAATATATAAGATATGCAGATGACACAGTGCTGATAGCAGACACAAAAAGGAAGCTAAAAAACTTTCTATAGAATGTAGTGAAGGTAAGTGGGATGAAAAGACTAAATATGAACTAGAACAAGACTGAATGCATGGTCATTGGGTAAAATAAGTGCTAAAAATGTAAATTATGGGATGGTTATGCAAAAATCAAGCAGATACAGAAATATGATGTGCGTTGTGGTGCGAATGTGCGTTGTCATTTACATATATATATATTTCATTAATTGCAACTGAAAAGATACTTTGTTTAAGCTTTTTATTTAATTTTTCTTATGTTTGCATGAGGTTTTTATTTTCTGGTCATAAAGTGTGTAAAAATAATTTAAATGTTCTGTACATCTGACTAATTTCAGCAATTCTTTTAGCCCTTATTAAGAATGTTTTATTTTTAACTGAATGTGTAGATTTATATAAATGGAAATGTTTTTCTATTTTACAAACATGATCAGCACATTGTATCCATGTTCATGACCATGTTTGGAAAATAAAAATAAGATTTTCATAACACTTGATACATAAGTAAATATCTTCACATTCAGTTAAAAATATAATGAAAGACATCCTTTTATAAGGGCTAAAAGAATAGAAGAACATGCTTGGATATTCAGAACATAAGACAATTTTTACTTACTTTATGTCCAGAAAAGAAAGAAATTATGTGAACACAAGAAAAATTAAATAAAAAGCTTAACTGCAGAATCTTGTCAGTCATCTTTAATAAAACTTATATAAAAAAAAGGATAGCTGCTCAAATTCATAATATTATATATTTAATTAGGAAACATATTTTAATTCAAATATATTTCATTGAATAATGACAAATTTTTATACCAACCAACTCTCAACAAAGTCTATTACGAATATAGCAACAACATATTAAAAAGCATCTTACATTTATATATTTATCTCATTTAACATTTCTCCCATTTCTAGGTCAGCTCCTTTATATTGAAAGGCTTGTTTTTTAAAAACTTCTATAACTACAAAGGATAAATTTAAGAAAATCTAAAATAACTATAACAGAGAACATTGTTTTTAAAAATCAACATCATAACAGAATGCACAGTTTACCATAGCAACAATATATTTTCTTTGTAATTAACCTCTGAAGATGATCTTAGTTTGAACATTAAAAAATATGGCGTCTTCCTTGATGAATTTTATCTTAACATCAAGAAACTGATTAGACAACTGGAAAGGATCAGTATAAAAACAAGTATACACAATATGTCTATATTATTCAATGAAACACACACACATGCACACACATAAATATTTGGAGTAGATAGACTAAACTATCGCCCGGTTCACACTCGACCCACGTCTATTGAACAGGTGAAGAGGCTCATCCCTTGTTTCCTGTTTAGGATGTGGTTTCCGGTTTTTTCTTTTCCAATATTTTCACTCTTACTTAGCCTCCTGTGCATCAGTGGCATTTTCGCCTTGCTTGAGGTGATATGATTAAAAAAAAAAATTTACAAGTAACTACTTTTTTTATTGACATTTATTTTCATGAAAGAGAAAAAATAGAATCCATTAAAAGATGGTTCCTTATTTTTCTTACTCAGAATTTAAGGACTATCTGAGGCATATGTTTTTAGAGAAACAAATAACTTGAAATTGTACTGAAATTAGCAGAATTTGGTAATTAACCCTGTGAACTGACAGTACCAATTTACTAATTCAAAGTTCCAGTATCTAATCACAGAAAATTATACTGATTACCATTTTCTGAAGAATTAATGGATTTATTTTTAAGCTGACATTTTTATTACTTTGTTATGAAGGGCCTTTGTTTGACACCTGCTTTTGGTCAATAAAATATACATATATACATCATAACAATAAAGTGAGACATTCATACATATATATATATATATAGATATGTAGAAGGATTTATTTATCAGAAGTGTTTGGTTGTACTTGTTTTGTAAATATATGAAAGTTCTTGTCATGTGGTTATTTTTGTTTTGTTTTGTGTTTGTTGTGTTGAATAAATAAACTATTTGCAAGTCATAAGTCTGTTATTAAAAGGTAATAACAAACATGAGAAAGTGATATTGTTGTAAAACTTATCTGTGGTCTGAAGACCTAGGAGCTGCTCAAATCCACATGCTCTCTTTGTGAAAGATTGATGAAAAGCTAAGTTTTTTGCTAGTAGGTTTCCTTTTTACCCAAGATCCATAGGAAATTAGTTTTTTGTAATTGCTAGATCATTATAAATTCAAATGTTATTGTTGTTGATTCTTTGTTATTTGAAATAGATGCCCGACTTTTATTTTTTATTAAATAATGTGTATTAGAAATCTCAGTAAAGAAAATGCATTCAATTGTCAAAGAACATATTTTCTTCATTAAAATTTCTCAATTTTGCAAGCTAATAGGCACACACTGCTTAATAAATAATGATGGAGCAACTATTTCAAATATGAAGTATCCACTATAATCTTATTTGAAGTAATAAAAACAGCTTAACATGTAAGTAAACTCAGAATGCATCATATTATATTAAGATGAGCAACTTTGTACAAGCCATTTACTGCCCTTCCCTACTGATCTGTTCTGTTAAACAATCACTTGTGAAATTTACCCAAAATATCCAGAGATAGTATATTGGCAATTGGTTAGGTCTCAGGGTGCAACAATTTAAAGATAGCAATCAAAAGTTCTTGCCAAATGAAGAGCAAATTTTGTGAATTCTGTGAAGGCCTTGCCATAAATGCAATCTCCATTGTTAGTCTGTGTTTAATAACAGTTTTGTGTACGTTGCTTGAGGCAAAGGGATCCTGTGGAAGAAAGTACTTTTAGAGCTGCTCATAACTAAACAAGATTCTTTTCTTCATGTTCATTCAATTGCATAGATTTTTCAACACATCTTTTGAAACTGTAAATAAAGAAGAGAAAATCATGTCTGTATCTAGATATTCATTTACCCATTATATGTGTGAAGGTTCTATTGTTTGGACCTTTGCTGGCCAAATTTTGTGAAAATAATATATATATATATATTAGTAAATTAAACCTAGAGAGCCAACAAACCTACCAAGGTTTCACCTAAATGGATCTTCAGGGAACATTTTACTTATTCTGCTCTACTTAAGTATTGAGCGCTTTTTGGTTATTGGTTTCTCGTCTCGGGTTTTTTCTTTGGGCTACATGCTGGCTCAGTTCAAATATCTTTGGTTGATGTTCATGTACTTAGCTCTTTCTTTTTTTACAACCATTTTTTCCTTCCATGTATATAGATGGAGGGTTTTTTGAAATGAGTATAGTAATAAGTTTGTATATATATGTATATATATATATTATTGAAATATATTTATTATAAGTTATTATAAGAAGAAAATTTTACATCACTCCACAAAAACTTTCATGTTTCAGTACTATGAATTGTACTTTGTCAGCCAATGGTTGGTAACTGGTGATAAAAGTGATTGTTATGGAAATTTAAAAGCAATTTGTTACCTTTTTCAAATATTTATCTTTCATCAGGATTCAGACCTACAACTCCCATATTTGTTATTATTAGATCTGATATTTTCCAAGAAGATTTTTTCAATATTTAGGCTAGTGAATATTAAAAATATACTGATTAATTATAGGAAAAAACAGACTGTTCACTTAAATGTGAGTAACCATTAAAAATATTGTTCAAACAATTAAATTTATGTAAATGTCTGTTAATACTAATTTGTAAGTTTCCATAAAATTTCATAATATTATCTTTGGTTACATTTGTTTACATTAGGATATAATCCATAGCAGAAATTAATATTTTAAAGAAATCAGGAAAATGTGTATTTATATGGATTAATTTAAAAATTGTTTAACAGGAAATCTTCTGTGGTTAAGTGGTAAGACACATCAGATCTAATGATGTCACCTGCCCAGTGTATGGGAGTTGCAGGTTCTAATCCTGCCAGAAGATAGATATTTTTCAAACAAGATTTCTTGAAAATGTAAAATGTATATTAATGTAATATTAAAAATGTAATGTTTAATTCTAGAAAAGACAGGTTATCAACTCAAATATGAGTATCCATAAAAAAATAATGTTCAAATAAATAAATTTCAATTAATATGCCAGGTAATACTAATTTCATAAGTTTCCATAAAAAAAATTCACATATATAAATCCAGATAAACGGGACGCAAACTTTTACAATTTTGAGTTCCCTGGTATTTATTTTTTTCTGAACAGTGCTCAATACAATAAATATTGGAGAGCATAATCTTTATTCTGATTAGTTAAAATGAACACACATATAAATTTTATATCTTCCCACATACATGAAAAGCAAAATGGTTTTTTGTATTTAAATGTAAATCATTTTCACAACCGACATCCAACATTACCTGATGATGAGATTCTATCTCAAAACATAGAAGTTTCTGTATACTTTTAACTCATAATTATATGATTATATATATATATATATATATATATATTGAAAAAAGAAGTAAGAGTTGTACCAGCAAGAGAAATTGGTAGAGGTGAAAAAAGTGTGAGAAGCCATGAACATTTTGTTTAACAAAACATTCATGGCTTTTTTCACCTTTATATAGATGTATAAAATAGGAGACATTGTGGCCAACATCCAAAAGTGACAGTCTGTTTCATACTTAAACACAATTGTCATGACCCTACAATCATGTTTAACCATGAAAAAGACTATTACTGGGTGTTGAACTCAATATTCACTTTTACATTTACATAAGCTCCATCCCTGATACTTTAATCCATAAATATACCATAGCTTAAAACTATACTTTTATCATATATATATATATATATATATATATATATATATATATACATGACGCCAATTCAGTTGGGTTTTAATCCTGGGTAAAAAGCAATCAGCTGTCTAACCGTACTGATGAGCTGTGATACAGCGAAACAGATCTGTTTGTGGATGACTATATATATATATATATATATATATATATATATAGGCAACAATCCCTCTTTATGCTAGTTTCATCATAAATGACAGACAAGGTGTTGTGGTGAAATTTCTTATATAATTTTTTATGTGATCTTATAATTTTTTTTCTATACATTACATAAATTATATAAAAATTGTCCAAGTGTTTTATTTAACCAAGCGCTTTCAGCTATAATTTTAGGCATTATTCAGGATGAATTTTATTTTGTTAGATATATACATAAAAGAATTCAGTTAAAAATAAAATAACATTCATCCTGGACATGAAAAAGGGAAAATTTTCTTAACCAACACGTTTTGTTCTCTGATGGACTTCATCAAGGTATTTGTTCTTCAGATATCTTTGAACTTTGTGAAACTAATTTAAGTTTTATTGCTCCAAAAGAATTTTCTATTCTCGATTATCTTCCCCTTTGTTCAAAAGATCCTAGATACATATGCATGGCATTATTGTTTACATCTGGGAAAAATCTTCCAAAAAAATCTTTCTTGCAAGAAAGTTGTTTATTTAGCCCCCCTGATGATTTGTTCATGTTCTTTCGACTTCTGTTGTTGCACTCCATTAGCTCTCTCTTTGACTTTGTTACTTTTTTATCTTCTCATGACTGTAACATATTAGATAAAATTTCTGTTAATATACAAAAGTTTCGCTTTACATTCATCTGTGATCATCTTTGCATTTGGTGATTTTAATGCTCATCATGTCTACAGCTATATCGTGTTGAATATACTGGTTCCCGTCCGATCACTGAAGTTAAGCAACATCAAGCCTGGTCAGTACTCAAATGGGTGACCATTTGGGAATACCAGGTGCTGTAAACGCAAAGACCAAGAATGGTCCACTGGTTCTCCAGGTTTGGGGGTTGGGTGCAGGGCTAACCGCCTTGCCCTGTAAAAAACAGTTTGTTACAGAAACAGCAACAAGAAGTTGCTACTCTATGCACCATCTGCATGTAATGGATAAATGATGATGATGATGTTGATGTGAAGGGGCTTAAACATTCTTATGTTACTAATGTTGATGGTATTCAAACTTTCAGTTTTTCTGTTACTCAGTCTCTTAGTCATAATAGTGGTTTATCCCTACTTGTTTCCTAATAAATGGGGTTGATATTCTTCCCTACTTCATTTGTTCTTTACCTATTATTCTAGCTCTTTCTCAAGCATCACAACTGTGTTTTTTAGGCAATTCAGATTCACTAGTATCTGTTGATATTTGTTTTGCAACAACTATTAGACAAGAACATCCTATTCACAAACCTTCTTTCTATTGACAGTGTTCTGATTTAGATTTATTTTGTGACATTTTTCAAGGTGTCTCTTTGGATTGATATTCTTAAACTTTTTACTGAGAATTGTGCCACCAAGGTTTCTTCTTGAGTAAAAGCCAGCATCAATGCTTTTGTTCCTTCTCAGAAATACCAGGTGAAACCATATTCTTTGTGTTCAGCTGCTATAGTCCACAGGAATCATTTTTGCCAGCATGATAGTTTTGAATACAACCTCTTTTTTGCAAAGTAGTAGAAGTTCTAATCAATCTTATTACTCTTGTCACAACAGTTTGTTTGGTTTGATAAGGCTAAATAAATTGGAAACTGATATATTAATGACCAAAAATCTATTGTGAACTAGGGCAAGGATTGGCTTGTTAATTTTAACACTATCAAAACAAAACTGCTCATTTTTAATCATTTGAGAGAATTTTGCCATGTTAGTGTTTTCTGGTGGCATGGAATGTTATATTAAATCTATTTTTAGGTTTGCTGGTGGGAACGTTGAATGTGTCATACTAGACAATTTTTGTTTCCAGAATCTATCTTGCATATTTATATGTCTAGCCTTCATCCAAGCTTTGGATATTGCTGCCACATCTGGTCTGGTGCTTCTGTTATGTATTTAGAAATTCTTCATCAAATACAGATAATTTGCAGTATTATAGGTCCTGATCTGGTTTCTAAGCTTCAGTCACTTTCTTATCACTATATTTTTTTACCCTGTGCGTTTTTTATGAAAAACTTTCGTGGTAATTTTTCTGATAAACCTTTCTTTATGGTACCTAAACTTTATGAATATAAGCTCAGTACTAGATACTAACATTTTCTTCTCTGAAACTTCTTGCTCATGAAACTGTCTTCCAGTTTCTTGCTTCCCAGTCAACTTTGATTTTTAAAAAAGTAAATTCAACATCAGTCATTATCTTCTCTCTTCTTAATTCCTATTATGTTATTGTTCTCTGTCCTTCATAGTATTTTTGTTCACATGTTCATACTCAGTAAACCCCCTTGTGTCTTGGTGCCTTTATTCCCAAGAAATGATTAAAAATCTCTCAGGGGATGAAATGCATTGGCAAAGAAAAGTTTTCATCATATCTTTATACAGACATAAAGAATTCATTTAAACAAGTTGTCTGATATTCAACCAACACAGTGTCTTTGCTTAATTTTTTATTGTATTTTTCCAATTTTCGAGTGAGTATAAAATCTTCCAGATGCATGTAAAATAATTAGAATATCAATAAATTATTTAATAAACATGTTTCCGTTGTTGTCAAGCTCAGTAAAACTGTTCTGTACATGATGTCACTTACATGACACATGTATATTTCAAGAAATGTCAGGCTGCAGCCGATAAAACTCTTGTCTATGATACAGACATCAATGAATTTCTGATAAAGTTTGCAAACAAAAATATGAAATTTAGACAGTTTATCCCCAATCATGATTTAGATGTACAACAACTTATGTGGAAATTTGTAAAACTCATTAAAACATTAAACAAACTTTAATTCAGATTTAATTTAAATATCAGTCAGTCTGTTTAGTTTGATATGCAATACATGCTTGGGCAATCATGTCTCATTCAATACACAACTGACTAGGCAGAAGATTTCCCCATTTCTTTCTGCAGTAAACTGGTTGCTAACTAAGACTATAGAACCCAATCTGTTCTACTATTGAACCCATAGTTGGAGGGAGAATAGATTAATACCTTTCCCAAGGGTATTTGCGCATAAGTGATTACAACCAATTTAAGTGGAATTCAAATTCAGCTCTCTGATTACTTATTCCATTGTACCACAATGCACATCCCCTTTTTGACAACAAGAATCACTTAAACAAGTTGTATCATATTCAGTTGACAAGATCAATATTTTTAATGATTTATTGCATTTTAAAGTACAATATAATTAAAATATACATATATATATATTTCTAATGTCATCAAGCTCTGTGAAGCACTTTTTCACTGATGCAGCAACATTTAGTCCTTGATAATGAGTAAGATTGTACACCTCAAACAGATAAACCTTTTCAGTTGAATTTAATACAATTTGTTTAAATTAGAAATATACTTTCATATTTAGGGAATCAAACAGAAAGTTTGAAGAAGTCATTCTGTTTACACCTCAAAAGATTGTTTTGAAATTTTTCATTCACTAAGAGAACAGAGCTTATTCAGAATGTACTCAGCCATTTTGAATATCTGAAAATCTGGTTGTATAGTCATGATGTAAGTATCAGAGATTAATCTTCCAGTGCCTGTGAGAATACATGGGGTCACTCAGTTGGCACTGACACACCATTAAATGAACTTCTGTACTTTACGACTGTCACAGTGACAGAGAAAGTAGATTATTCTGTGGAGTAGTATCCAGTTTTGTTTTCTTGTAACTTCTGGTTTTTATCAACGCTTAAATGGCCACTAAAATGCCATGGACAAGATTAAAAAAATTATGACAAGGTAGGCGCTGTTAAACCTGAAATTAGATTTTACAGATGATTTTAAAAATTATAAGTGATGCTGAAGTAAGTGGCTGAGTTCCGATAAGGTGTAATTTGAAAGGACCATTGCCATAGGTGGGTAATTTCTTTTAGCGCATATTGTTCCACTAGTTTAAGACATAATCTCTTTTATGCCAGATAAGGATTAACTGATTTTAATAATGTGTAAACATATATTGTATTTTATACTTTTCCATGTATATTATAATAAAAATTAAACCTTTTTTGGTATTTAAACAAAATGTTTAAAAATTCATTCCACAAAAAACAATGAACACTGAAAGGCTAATATTAAATGACTGTATACTTTTCACACATATCTTTTATCTACTCTTTTCCCAAAAAAAATCTTAAAAATTAGATTTAAAAATTATTATTTGTGCAAAATCCATAAATAAAGAAAAATAATCTTTCATCCAGTTGTAAAGTAAAAATGAACCTTTCGATTCTTTAACAAGTTAAAGTTAAATGTGATGTCAAAAATTCCCCTATGACCCAAACTGATCACGGAATCAATGGTCAAAGCAGAAGTAGTATGTCAAAAATAAGAGGGCCCAATGTAGCATAATTCACTTCATGCTGGTTTACAAATTCAAAGTTCTCTTTCTCTTAGACTGGTTGCCACTTCAAGGCAAGAGAAGCCAGTCTGCTCTGCTATTTAATCTGTGGCTGTAAACAGAGAAACAAAAAATGCTTAAAAACTGGGTTTAGAAATTGTTACATGCACAAAAATCAGTAACTTACAAGCAGAATTGCAATTCACCTGTATTCTTTAACAAGATAAAACTAACAGTAAAATATCATGTCAGAAATTCCATAACCTATTTTTGTCATAGAAGCACTACATGTACTGCAGTCATAGCAGAAATAGTGTATGAAGAACAAGATAGCCTGATGTAGCACATCTCACTTTAGGTTGGTTTTTGAATTTAACATTTTCTTTCTCTAAGACTGGTTACCACACCAAGACAAGAGATGTCACTCTTCCGAAGCAGAAAGAAGATTTTCATGTCTTTTCCAAAGACAATCGTGCAAACTGAATGAAATAGAATTGGTAATAAATTAAACTCACCATGCTGATTTCATTTTCTGCTCTGATATCCGCAACACTATCCATACTTTCCTAGAAGAAAATGCAAGATTAGATAAAAACGATGTTTTTATCTGCTAATAACATTATAATCCTTATTTTTCTCTGTTCAGAAAAAAATTCTTATCTCTCTTGATGAAAGACTTTTTATTATTGTTAAATTAAATCAGTACTTTGGACTTGAAGGTATGTCAGTTGACAATCTCATCAAATAAAGAAGATAGAAGCAAAGTTAATCCTAACAACCTTCTTGAAAGATTTTATCATTGAAAAAAATTGAACTATTTTCTTTGAATTTGGCAATAGTTGATTTTATGCTTACCTTAATTTTAAGCAAAAACCCAAACAAATTTCCTTTCTCAGCTTAGCAAGATTCCTTCATCTGTTAAGTGGCCAGAGTTCTCTTTTTGTGAGCTTCTGGTCACCATTATCGGAAGCCTCTTGTTTTTCCTCTTTTGTAACTGACCACTCAATTCCTGAATACAAGAGAAAAACCTTTTGGTTCTAACTATGTCTTCAGGGAAGTGGTACTTCTTACCAGTAAATGGTTCTTCAAATGCTTGAATGGAAAAAGATTTCCTTTCAGACAAAGTTGTTTTTCTCTAAATACTTTTGATCTGTAGTGATTGAGGCTATTCGCTTCCCTTCTGGAATTTGAACTCAAATTCTTTTATGGCTTCCAATACTTCAACTCTTGGAAGCAATTTCTTTTTTGGTTTCAAGAACTTTCTTCTTTTAGTCTGTTTTGCCATTTTTCTTTTCTTTTTAATCCCTACAGACCTTCTTATTAATGGCAAATTTTCTTTCTGTTTTATGCTGAAAAGTAGAATTACTTCATCTTTAAGCTAGGTTTAGCAACCATTTGCAGCAGAAGAGGCAAAATAAAAAATCAATAAATTGAATGTACCTTTTGTATTATATGATTATCTATATTTGTTAAGGGTATATAACCTGAATTCCACTGTTAGTTCTTTAAAAGTCTCTTTTGTTTTAGAAACTTTCTTTTCCTTTAAGTACTTGATTTTATTCTCTAAAGATCTATTTACCATCTTGTGTATTGGAAATCATCTAGCTCATCTAGTAAACAATTGGGCTGGAGAGTATAATACCAGAGTTCAAATTCTGATGATGATGCTGACATGAGCTTTTTCCTGCACAACATTTCATTAAAGCAATGTAGTGAAGAGTGTTAAATTTTTGATGAGACTTCTTCAGATGGTTGCACAGTGAAGCAGACATTGTCAGATTTCAATTCCTGAAGCTAAAAATTGTTCGGTTGGTTAAACATTGAAATAAAGATTTCAAAGTCTACATTTCTCACCACAATACTAAATCTACAATCATGAAATAAGCTTGAAAATGGGGAGTAATGTGAGTTGCTTTCCTGATTAGCTCCTGTTTCAAACCAGGGCATTCTGTTGTTCATCTAATGATTGTAAACTCTGAAATGGCTGTGTAGTTAATTCATACCGCATCATTGACATTTGAAATGTAGCCTAAGATCTTTCAGTGTACAGTGTTTAGTTACATCTGAATGCTCCTTCATGTGATATTTTCATTTAAAAACGTAGTCTGTTGAAAAACAATTCACAAAAACAAATTCTAATAGTGATTATTGAAATTTACCTTATCAACAATCAGTTATTAATCATAAAGACTTAACATTATATACTGATGATTTCAGGTAAAAATTCTTCATCTCTTTATACTTTCCCTTATTGTTTTTTTATTTTTTTCTTTATTTCAACTTTGGAGTGTCAGAGACAAATGTAGCAATCCAAGATCTGGTTTTTTAGACAGTGACTGCTCATGGTAATTCTTGAGTATTCTAGGGCTCTCTTGAATTTAGAAAATTTAGGTGTATTTATTTATTTTTACTTAAATGTTTTTTTTTTTTGTTGTTTATGCTTAAATAGTAAGATAAATATTTATATATATCTTCACTGGCCCATTATTTTGTTTGATGCTATCTTAAGTTGTAGGGTATTAATGATAGGAAGTTATGTTTATAATTAAATTTTATTTAATATTTGCATTCATAGACACACACTTATATATATATATATATATATATATATATATACTAGCAGTATAGCCCAGCATTGCTTGGGTGTAATGAAAACTTTAAAACTAATCCATGGTCCTGGAGCTCAGACTCAGCCTAAAGAATATTTGTGTGAAGTTTGGTGAGAATCAGATAAAAATTGTGGATTTGTATAAATGACATACAGGCAGATAAACAGACACGCACACAAACATCTTGCCTTATATATATATATATATATTATCAATTTTCTGCACTCTTGTAAGAACTGCAACCTTGAAACTTCTGAATATTGTTTCTTATGTCTTTGTCTCTGAGTGTATCAAATTTGATTAAAATTGGACTGCTCTTTATATAACCTGATTTTTTCGATTTAGATTAGATTTTCGATATTGATCAGGGGTACTTCAACACAAAACCTAGATAAGAACACTTGCAGATGCTTAACGTACAACTGTGTTAATTTTCAAGAAAATCACTTTGGCCATTTTGGAGTCTATAGGTAACGGATACACACACATGCACACACACATACAAAGTTTCATTTATAAATAAGTTTAAAGAAAAAGTCATGCTCGCCTGTAGCTGTGATTTTATTTAATATATTAGTTAGTGCTTAAATGGAACAGTTTTTTTGTTTTGTTTTGTTTTTTAATCTCATTTGATGGTAGGTCAAATTTTAGGGTAATATGGGTTGTTAGGTTCATAGATATATTTTCTTTGTTGTTTGAATATATATATATAATATGCATATTGGTGTAATTTGATATTGTTGTGTGTATGTGATTGTTCTTTTTTTTGCTTGATAAATGTTGTGTTATTTGTTTTTTTTTTTCTGTTTTTCATGTGGTGTAGGATTTGATGGTGGTTAATTGCTTTTTATTGTGTTGACCCAATATACTTCAGCACACTTAAAAGGGATCATCACAAAATAAAGTAGTTAACCACCAGCAAATCCAACACCACTTAAGAAAAAGCAAATATCAAAAGATAAACAAATAGTACAATATTAAACAAGCAAAATAAAAATCACATACACATCAAATTTTACCAAAACTCATATAAATACTAAAAGATTAGGAAATAACAGAAGAAAATCAAATGACCCTGAAGAGCGAAGACATTACAGTAATTTCCACATGAAACTTTGAAGTTTACATAAATGAAATAACATCACTCAGCTTAGTGACAGGTTTTTCCACATTAATTCTATTAATGTTCTATCTTAACCTTGATATCAAGCACTTTATAACAAAAAAATCTGCTTCCCTAAAATGCTTTTCCATCAGTAAACTACTGAAAAAATTACAAGTAAACACTAATATATATGCATACACATATATATATATATTTAATTAATGTTCAAGTATTAAAGTAAATATGTTTATATGCTATCATTTATGTATCATTAAATTATACATATACATCCAGTTGATTCTAACAGCAAAACATGTCTAAAAATAATAGAAACCCTTAGCCAAAAAACAAGAATATCAACTACAGACATATAATGTACTGGCTATATTCAGAAACTGAATATATGTCTATCACAGCAACTTAGACACTATCTGTAATAGTCCAACCAAAAATAGATTGGCTGAGAGTGCCTAGCTGAATCTAAAAATTTACTTCCCAAAATCAGTATTAAAATCAAGCATCACAATACTGATTTCATGAAGTAGGTTTATCAGAGTTTTTAGCACCTCCTCATGTACAGATGGATGGATTAAGGTGTGAGATAACACAAAACTTATGAATATGGAACTCAGTCATTTAAGTCCCATATATGATACAGGGTTAGGCAATCGTGTCTCCAAAGTCTATAGAACCCAGTTTATCCTGCTATTTAACCCATAGCTGGAGGGAGACACTATGGATTAATACTTTTTCCAAGGGTATTTGCACAACAAATTCAACTTCATTGCTTTTTTTATTTACTACTTATGCCCATGTGAAAGTCATGGAACCACTTTTCTTCACATTCTCCTCAGCGATTGTATATGTTGAGATAAATATCTTGTTTATCATCGTGAGTTGCTTAATCCATGCTGGATACTATTCTCAGGTTAATTTTTTGGAGCCTACTCTTTCATGCTGGCTCAAGGCATGTTGCAGATTTTCCCACAGTTGATTGCTAGTCCTTGCAGCGGAATGGTTGCCAAATGAAGCTACATAATCCAGTCTGTTTTACCCTCACCAAACCAAACTGGTTTTGAATTTAGAATTTCCTTCTCCTAAGCGAGTTGCCACCTAAAGCTTTAGAACCTAGTCTGTTTTGCTATTAACCCTCTCCAAACTGGTTTTGAATTTAGAATTTCCTTCTCCTATACGAGTTGCCACCTAAAGCTTTAGAACCTAGTCTGTTTTGCTATTAACCCTCTCCAAACTGGTTTTGAATTTAGAATTTCCTTCTCCTATACGAGTTGCCACCTAAAGCTTTAGAACCTAGTCTGTTTTGCTATTAACCCTCTCCAAACTGGTTTTGAATTTAGAATTTCCTTCTCCTATACGAGTTGCCACCTAAAGCTTTAGAACCTAGTCTGTTTTGCACTTAACCCTCTCCAAACTGGTTTTGAATTTAGAATTTCCTTCTCCTATACGAGTTGCCACCTAAAGCTTTAGAACCTGGTCTGTTTTGCTATTAACCCTCTCCAAACTGGTTTTGAATTTAGAATTTCCTTCTCCTATACGAGTTGCCACCTAAAGCTTTAGAACCTAGTCTGTTTTGCTATTAACCCTCTCCAAACGGGTTTTGAATTTAGAATTTCCTTCTCCTATACGAGTTGCCACCTAAAGCTTTAGAACCTAGTCTGTTTTGCTATTAACCCTCTCCAAACTGGTTTTGAATTTAGAATTTCCTTCTCCTATACGAGTTGCCACCTAAAGCTTTAGAACCTAGTCTGTTTTGCTATTAACCCTCTCCAAACTGGTTTTGAATTTAGAATTTCCTTCTCCTATACGAGTTGCCACCTAAAGCTTTAGAACCTAGTCTGTTTTGCACTTAACCCTCTCCAAACTGGTTTTGAATTTAGAATTTCCTTCTCCTATACGAGTTGCCACCTAAAGCTTTAGAACCTGGTCTGTTTTGCTATTAACCCTCTCCAAACTGGTTTTGAATTTAGAATTTCCTTCTCCTATACGAGTTGCCACCTAAAGCTTTAGAACCTGGTCTGTTTTGCTATTAACCCTCTCCAAACTGGTTTTGAATTTAGAATTTCCTTCTCCTAAACGAGTTGCCACCTAAAGCTTTAGAACCTAGTCTGTTTTGTTATTAACCCTCTCCAAACTGGTTTTGAATTTAGAATTTCCTTCTCCTATACGAGTTGCCACCTAAAGCTTTAGAACCTGGTCTGTTTTGCTATTAACCCTCTCCAAACTGGTTTTGAATTTAGAATTTCCTTCTCCTAAACGAGTTGCCACCTAAAGCTTTAGAACCTAGTCTGTTTTGCTCTTAACCCTCTCCAAACTGGTTTTGAATTTAGAATTTCCTTCTCCTATACGAGTTGCCACCTAAAGCTTTAGAACCTAGTCTGTTTTGCTATTAACCCTCTCCAAACTGGTTTTGAATTTAGAATTTCCTTCTCCTATACGAGTTGCCACCTAAAGCTTTAGAACCTAGTCTGTTTTGCTATTAACCCTCTCCAAACTGGTTTTGAATTTAGAATTTCCTTCTCCTATACGAGTTGCCACCTAAAGCTTTAGAACCTAGTCTGTTTTGCTATTAACCCTCTCCAAACTGGTTTTGAATTTAGAATTTCCTTCTCCTAAACGAGTTGCCACCTAAAGCTTTAGAACCTAGTCCTGTTTTGCTATTAACCCTCTCCAAACTGGTTTTGAATTTAGAATTTACTTCTCCTAAACGAGTTGCCACCTAAAGCTTTAGAACCTAGTCTGTTTTGCTATTAACCCTCTCCAAACTGGTTTTGAATTTAGAATTTCCTTCTCCTATACGAGTTGCCACCTAAAGCTTTAGAACCTGGTCTGTTTTTCTATTTTCACATCACTGGTGGGAGTGGGGATACAAGAGATGGATTCATACATTTTGCAAGTGTATTAGCATGTAAATTTTAATGAATTTGACTTTAATTTAAACCCTTATTCATAGCTTTCTACAATAGTTGATGAAGAAGAGTGTTAGTGAGTACTTTTTGTGAATGTAATTACTGCCCAGACAGTAATAATTGAAAAAATTTCATCCATTGTCAACTTATACAGATTTCAGAGATATATATTGATATATAGAAGAAGTATAGATCTATGAATCAACACTGCTTGATAACTATCAGTTTCATGCCTCAGGATGATCTTCAGATCTTGGTTTGAAGCTTGCATTTTGGTGTAAAGCTGACTGTCATCATACAGTGTTGATTCCTCTGTCCTCACTGTCTTGATCTATAAATTTTTTATCTTCAATATTGCGCACTCTTCCTATATGATGGTAATAAATTTTGAATATATATAATCGTTGGATATTTGTTCCAGAGTTTACCTGCTTAGATAGATTACTAATTCCTGTTACAGACATCTGCTCAGACACATTTGTGCTTCATCATTGCCAACAAAGCCAGTCTGGATGTGAGCATACAATGTAATGTGATTAGTAGTTGAACAAGGTCAGTACACTCACACTCATAATCATGATGGCTTAGGATGTTATATTAGTGCAACCACAAATAACATCTGAACTGTTTTCATTTATTTATTTCTCTCGCAAGAACTTCCCAATAGTGCTACATGATGAGACTATGTTGCTTGATAGATTGATTCATTTTCTCTTTGCAGGTTATTTAAAGCCAGAAAATATTCTAAGTTTGTAAGAAATTTTGGGGGGGATGATAATGTTAAAGTGATACAAACCTTATCAATTAACCTATAGCTGGGGGAGAAGAAGTGGATTCATACCTTTTCCAAGAGTACATAACAAACCCAATGGGAATTGGAACTCAGCTCTCTGATTAACCATTCCAAACCATTACCTATCACATCACTCGCATATCCGAGCTAGCAGTCACCCAAGTAGATACTGAGCAGGCTCAATGTTGCTTAACTTCAATGATTGCATGGAAACAGGTGTTTCAATGGGATGTATCCATAAGCCTACAATCATATTAGAATTTAAATACTGGTCTTATGGTTGTGACACTAACTCTACAACCTTTTAGCTGCATATGCATATATATATATATATATATATATATATATATATATATCTAAGTACACACATACCAGTATATTATCATGTTCTCTTCTTGAACTGATGAAATATTATATATATATTTTTTTCTTTGAGTTTTTCTTTATCACATGTCTTGCACAAAATCTTTAAAGGATGACTAGGAAACATGATCTTAATTCAAAATAGCTATAACTGCTACAGATCCTGAAGTGTGTATAAAGAAATACAGAGGTGCTTGCAAATTGGCAATCTCTGACTGATTTCTATTCAGAAAATATCAATTGCCATGACAGGGTACAAAATGTTATCACTACCAATAAAGACATTTCTTAACACTGCATACAGAATTGATTGTCTGAAGACAAAGAGCCCCACTTACTTTCAAATCCATAATTAACTTTGTCATCTCCGAGTTTTCTCTCTTGGGACAATTCTTTGGTCTTGCTTCGTCATGTACTCAGTAAACACATTCTTCAGAAATACACACCACTTGAAACCCAAAAGTCCAGGGGCATAAAGGCTTCCACTATCTCCCATTTAGATGCTTCTCCAAATTCAACAAAGCAATTGCCATTCATTGACCAACGAGATTCAAGAGAATTAAATTACTTTCTTTACTTACTCATCACACAATTTCATATGAAACATTTTGGACTTGCATTTTATCTACATTAGGCTTTTACTGTTATTTATTTAATAAATGGTTATATGTATATTGTCAATATCATTCTCTCTTTCTCTCACTCTCTTTCTATATCTATATAGATATATATATATAGAGAGAGAGAGAGAGAGTATGCGATGAGTAAATTGTCGACATTTATTAATTTTATTTTTAAGCATGTGTATTGTTTGATTTTTATTTTGTCAATGGCACTGTATAGTAGGGTCAGTTGAGCACCATCTCTGAGAAAAAGAGCACCATGACACAATTTACTCTTCCAGAAATTTGGTATTTATGGTGGAAGCTCCAATATGATTATTTTGAAGTAACTGGGTGTCAATCTGAGAACAATGCAAAGGATTTGGAAAGAATTGAATGAGCCTAATTGTCATTACAAAAATGTTTGGAGAGATCACTACAGATGTCAATGTTATGCCTCCATTAATCATTCCACAAGGCCTCAGAAAAGTTCTACATCAAGTGCTTTGAGCAGGTAGTCCTGCATTGGGTCAAGAAAGTGGCTGCTGGAAGACCTATGTCTGGTAACATGACTCTGCACCATGCCACACAATCATGGCTGTCAGTCAATTTCTGCAACCACATCATTCCTTATATCTTGCTATCTAACTTTCCAGACTGCAACCTCCTTGATTATTTTGTGTGGGGTGCAGTTAAGTGAAGGATTAACAAAACACCTTGCAACATCAAAGATGAACTGAAAATGTGGATTATGGCAGTTTTCACCAACTTAAACAAGGAGACTGTCTAAAAGAGATGCAAAAGATTCTGAAGTCATCTAGAGTATGTGATTGAAGCTAATAGTGATTTTATTTAATAAATTTACTCAGTAGTATTTCAGATATTTTTGTGAAGTTTTGGTAAATATACTAAAAAAGACTCCAGTGGACTAGGGTAAGAAATGGTTTGTAAGTTTTAATGCCTCCAAAATGTAACTGCTCTCCTTTAACCACCAAAGGGAGATTTTCCTGTCCGCCATCAGCATGGCTGATGCAAGTCTTCTGGAGAGTAATGCACTGCACCTCCTTGGCCTCTCTTTTTAAACCAAACTGAAGTGGAATGACTACATTGAATCTATAGATGCATCTACTGCTAGGAAGCTTGGGTCACTGTGTGGGGGCCAGAAAGTTTTTCTTGTCAGAGTTCATTTTGCACATTTATAAATCTACCATTTGTTTGTGCATTGAACTCTGTTGCCATATCTGGTTAGATTCTCCTGCTATTCAACTCAAGTTTCTCGACAAAATCCAAAGAAGGATCTGCAATGTAATCAGTTCACACTTGGAATTTCAACTTCAGTCACTTTCTCACTGATGTGTTGTGGCTTTCCTGGTGCTCCAAGCATATGAATTTATGCATGCTACTATTAAATATAATAAAAAAAAATTACAGTAATTTTTAGCAACACAGTTTTGTGGTTATTTTTTGTCATCACAACTCACACCTCTGAAGATGATCTCGGAAGAAGATTGAAAGTACTTGGGAACATTGAGAAATGAATAATAAAATTAACTGTCAAAGTTACAGCTCATTTCTTACCTCTTTCAATTATAATATGTGAAAGATTATCTGTGAGCATGAGCAGATTTTATTAAAAAAAAAACATCTCATTAAAAGCACCTTTCCTTTCCAATAAAATAATAAAAACTCATCACCATCAACTATTTTACATTTAATAAAAATTTTAAGAAAGAAAAATTCCAATTTCCAGTTGGGTTGTCCCAAAGTGAAGTGATGGCATGTATTTTCTTAGAATTTCTCAAATTTGTTTTTTTTTTTTTAAATAATTTATGTAAACAATCAACATACATTTTTTTTATAATCATTTCACACCAAGCAAGACAGCACCGCCACTGATGTGCAGGGGTTACAGTCAGAGAAAAATCAAGATACAAGAAATGTTGAAGAAAGGATAAGAGATGGATGGGAATCAAAGAAATAGGAGATGGTAATTGACATTGCATTTAAAATTTTGGAGATTGTAGCTATCAGGGAAACATGCAAATGGAAAGGAGTTCCACAAAAAGAAAGCACAAGAAAAAGGAAATGTTAGAGTAGAAGAGGTAGTTAATTCTAACTGTTTGGATGGTGAAAGGGTGGGTCTTTGATGACAGTCTAGTAGCATGCATAAATACATATGGTCAGGGAACCACAGAAAAAAGCAAAGCATTTGCCATGAAAATACTTGTAGAAAAGACAGAGGGAAGCCACATTTCATAAGTGAGAAAGTGACTAAAGGCAGGCTGCCAAGTCAAAATTGGTTATATTGCAGATTCTCCTTTTGATTTTGTTGAGAACATCAAGATGAATAGCGGGAGCACCTGACCAAATATGGCAACAGCATTCACTGCTTGAATGAATGGTAGATTTATTAATTGTGCAAAATGGATTCTGATGAGAAAAACTTCCTGGCCCAACTCAGGGACCCAACCTTCCTAGCAGCACATACTTCCTATGTTTCCGATATATTGATGATACTCTATTAACATAACTCCATGATACTAATTTAATGGATCTTGTAGATAAACTAAACAGTCGAACATACAAGAGAATTTACAACTGAAATGCTGCATCAAGTTAGCAGTAGCTTAAAACTTAGTCTCCACCAAAATCAAGTCATAAAAATGATCTCATGAATTTCTCTTTCTGTCATAACAACAAAATAAAATCCAGAATAATCATAGAAACAACTTAAGAGCGCTCAGAATTTACATGAAGTGGAGAAATATATTAAAAACACTTTTAAGCTCCTTTCAAGCCCTGTTACATATTCAGTGCAAAAGAAAAAGCATATAAAATACTTCAAAATAGAAAATTGGCTCCTTCCTGACAACATCAATGAATTAAAAAATATATCATTCTATTCACTAACTCTATCACAACTATGATTGGAAAGAATTTATCTAAACTTAACATAAAACTTACCATGAGTATGTCTAAAACAATAAAAGACTTACAGAAGAAAACAATAAGCTAAAACTTGAAGGAGGAATTTACTGTTACCCTTGATAATTGCCACAAGGAATAAATCTGGGAAACCTCAAGAAATTTAAAAAATAAAAGATTACATGAACACAAAAGGGATCTTTCACACAACACATTAAATTCATTAGATGCTCACTAACAAGACTGACCACAATTTTAATATAGAAAATGCTATTCTAATTATAAGAGAAAATGATTTACTAGGACAAAGATATTTAGAAAGTTCTTTAATCATTGGATCATTTCCAGCAAAGTTCAATGTCCACGTTCTTACAACATTTTATCATTCTTGGCAGATCTTCTATTATTGCAATGCAATGTGGGATATTTAATAACAAAAATGATGGAGACAAAAAGAAAAAGAATCTCAATGAAACTGGTTAGATTTTATACGAAAAACAAACATATAAAAAAATTCATCTTTAAATTTAAAATTCCGAGCATTGGTCATTTATGCACATGCGTAATTGCATCAATATAAAAATCACTTTAGTCTGCTGAAGTGCTAGAAAAGATCACACAAAGCCTTTTTTCCACTTTGTCAAACTTCTTTCCCTTAATATATATATATATATATATATATATATCACTCATTCACTAATGAATTAGAGCACTCTGGCTATTGGGTGTGTATAATGACAATATACATGCTAAAAAGTCTGCCTTCTTCTACCGTGCGCCCATGGCCCAGAGGTAGAACCGCCGACTGACACCACTTCGGTCGGGTTTCAATCATCGGTTAAAAGCAATCGGAGTCTAACTGTACTGATACGCTGTGATACAGTGAAACAGATCTGTCTGCGGACGACTATATATATATATGCACACACACACGTTCATTAAGACAGACATACATACATACATACATACATATATATATAAGAAAATATATATATAGATATTAATCAGTATTACCCCATGCAAAGACAGTAAAGCCACTAAAACACAAAAGGTTACAGGGTGTGAAAAAAATAGGAACCGAAACATTAATAATGAGCAGAAAGAGAAAAGAGTAACCAAGCGGACAGTAGATAGTGATTGATATTGTATTAAAATTTTTGCAGTTTAAACATGAGTAGAAAGCATGGAGCTGAAAGGGAGTTAGTTAGGTGAGGGAAAAGAAAGTGTTAGCATAGAAATTCCAGCTACATCTAACCAGCTCAACTGTAAATTGGTGAAATCTAGATGGCAGCCTAGTATTGTGCTTAAATTCAAAAAGTCTAGAAACCAGAATGAGTAGCTCATCTGAAAAATGACCATGAAAGTATTTATAAAAAAGGTATAGATAGGCAACCTTACAGTGGTGAGTAAGGGATTGAAACCGTGCAACCAGATTAGGACTGATAATATTGCTGATTCTATCAAGATGCTCAAGATAAATAGCAGGGGGACCAGACCATATGTGACAGCAATATTCTGAGCATGAGCAAATGGTAAACTTATAGATGTGTAAGATAGATTACAGAAAGAAATATTGTTTCACACAACACAGTGAACCAACTTTTTTGAAGTTGACCTTGCAGCAGATTCAATATAGTCTTTCTATTTCAAGTCAGCTGAGAATCTTAACCCAAGAACATACAACAAAATCAATGATCTCGCCAACACCATTAGATCCCAAGTTGGCATGTATGCCGACGACACAACAATCTACTCCCGCATCGATCAGAAACCAGGTCTGGACGACAAAGTGAACCTCGCTGCCGTACTTGAAAGGGACCTCCAATCCGTAGTGACCTGGGGTAGGGAATGGTTGGTAAATTTCAATGCCCCCAAAACAAAGCTGTTATCAACTAATCACCATAGACAATCGCATCTACCTCCCATTAGCATGAGACAGGCTAGCCTCCCAGAGAGTAAAATACTACGCCTCCTTGGCCTTACACTCTCGGTGGACCTCAAATGGAATGACTATATTGAATCCATTGCCAAATCTGCTGCTATGAAAGTGGGCTCCCTGTGCAGGGCCCGGAAATTTTTCCCACCTGAATCTATTCTGCACATATACAAATCTACCATCCGCCCGTGTATTGAATATTGCTGCCATATCTGGTCGGGTGCCCCTGCTGCTCTCCTTGGGCTTCTTGACAAAATACAAAGGAGGATCTGTAACGTGGTTGATACTGACTTGGCAGACCGGCTGCAGCCACTCTCACACCGGCGTGATGTGGCTTCCCTGTGCCTCTTCTACAAGTACTTTCATGGCTTCTGCTCCGATGAGCTTAGATCACTGGTGCCGCCTAAGCACGAATTTACACGAGATACTAGATTAGCAACTAGGTCCCACCCTTTTACAGTTAAACAAATAAGATGTAACCGTAAATTCTACTCCAACAGCTTCTTTTCTCGCACTTCCCGCCTGTGGAACTCCCTTCCACAAGTCTGCTTTCCTGACAGTTACAATCTCCAGGTGTTTAAATGTAGGGTCAATAGACACCTCCTATCACACTAACTCCCAACTATTCTCACAACACTCTCATCTACCCAACCCTCATTCTCAGTATCCTTACCCGCCTATCACCCACCCTCTGTCATTTCCTATATTTAATCAGCCTTTCTCCACTCTACGTAGCCCCCTGCACAGTAGTGGCAGTGACATGCCTTGCTCGGGGTGAAACGCTTATAAAAAAAAAAAAAAAAACTCTTTTAGCAGTAAGCATCAGACATGCTGATAAAAGCCAGAGAAGGGTCTCTCAGATAATTAATTTAGAGAAGTTTAGTCATTGAAGAATTAAAAGTGACAAGCCATAGTTTCCTCAGTTAACGATGGACATGATGTTGTTTTGGACATCATCTATCATTTCAACCTTGTTAGACTGACCAGCCTTACTACCGAGACAGAAGCAAATAGTTTTCTCCTCAGAATAGATGCCATGTTGAGATTTGATGTCTTCAAGAAGGTTCTTAATTCAAAATTGAAAACAGCATGATACCAAGGATGGAGCCCCAAGAATCATCTGCGCATGAGTACAAAATGATCCAGACAATTGGCCATTGAGGATAACTTTCATTTCCCAATCTGACAGGAAGGACTGTATCAGTTCATAAATGTGTCCAGAGACACTGGAACTTTTCAGCTTCTTGAGAAGACCAGTATGCCAGACCCTGTCAAAGGATTTCAAAGTGACCAATATACTGTACCAAGAAGAAAAGTTAAAGGTTATGCTATTCCCAAACAAAAACGAACTGTTGAATGAAAGAACAGAAAAGTATGACTAAGTTTATCCATACTAAGAGATACCTCTTAGGTTCATACAACCATGGATAAAAATGCCATAATTCATTTTAATTTAAAAATTGCACATTCAAAAATTCCCTGCCACATAAGCAATATGTGAGAATTCTTAAAAAGAAAAATGGTAAATGGTAAAATCAGTTATTAAAAATCACCTGAAGACACCACTCATAGTAGAAACCTAGGTTGCATAATAACTTGTTTACAAATGGAAAATATATACATACACACACAAGTGTACACCTGCAATCAGAAATGATAGAAAAATAATTGAGAGGATTATTAGCTGTTCAGATTGATTTCTGATAATCTTTGATCACCTCTCTTTATCTGTTTATTCGTTTTATATTTCTGTTTATCTATCTCATTTTAAATCTATCTCACTCTGTTCATATCTATATATATATATAGTCATTCGCAGTGAGATTATATATATATATATATATATATATATTCATTTCACCCCAAGCAAGACAGTTTTACTGACACTGGTGCACAGGGGATTACATAGAAAGAGAGTGATAAAGAAGAGGAACAAGTTATAGTGGGTGTCAGAGAATGGGTAAGAGAAGGACAAGAACACTGGTGTGAAGAGGGCTGATGATAGTAGAATGGATGGAGAAAAGAACATGAGGGAAATGATGCATGTCAGAGAGATAACAGATGGCAATTGACCTTACATTTACATTCTTGAAGATGGTAGCTGTCAGGGAAGCTAGTATACGAAATGGAATTCCACAGGCGAGAAGTGCGAGAAAAGAAACTGGTGGAGTAGAAGTTGCGGTTACATTTTATTGGTTTCACTGTAAAAGAGGTGGGACCCAGTTGCTAGTCTACTAGCTCAAGTAAATTAATGCAGAGGGGGCAATAGGGAGCTAATAGAGAGGATATATAGAGATATATTTTGCTACTTGACAAAATTATTATTGCAAAAAAGAAAATAAGGCACTATTAAAGAGCAAAAACACATGCCAAGAGCTTTCATAAATGGTCGTAAAGTTTAATAACTAGTAGTAAAGAGAATGAACTGAGCCAACACAACCTCACTATTGTCTTTCTCTCCATGAGCATGACTGGAGGGGAATATATATATATATATATATATATATATATATATATACACACACACACACAATGGTCTTTATTATAATAAAGAGGATGATAAAGATATCGTTTTATACTTTGCTTAATATCAGAGATAGAGCATGTGCAAATACATGTCTAGACATTGAGGTCAACACCAAGTGGCAACAGTCTCATGCTTGAACACAATCTTCAGGCCATTTGTTTTATACATATATATATATATATATGTGTGTGTGTGTGTGTGTGTGTTTTAAAATGGGAATCATAATTTAATGATTAAAATTAAATACAAAAGTGTAATTTCAACTAAAATCAGCACAATGTTTCATCAGAAAGAAATAAATTGTCAGAATTAAATTACTGAAGGGAAAACATACTTAACATCTTAAAAGAAGACATGAGGGGAGAGGAAAAATTAAATTCAACCAGAATGAGTTAATGATTCACTAAATGACATGAATTTGTATTTGAGTTCTCTCTCTCTACACAAGGCCAGACACTGTGTTGATCATGGTAGATTCTAGGATATTAAGATGGTATTTATTTGGGCTCTCTGCAGAACAGAGAAGAACTCTTCTGAATAGTTAGTTCTGCAAATGTACACATTTAACGAATGTTTTGATGTTATTGGCATGTGTCTACAGATAGCGCCAGGCACATGTGCAATTCTTAACACTAGCTACTGGATAGTCTTGCCCACACAGTCAGCCTCACATGATAAATAACTAAACTTTATTGATGGGTAGGCAAAACAACCTGACAGACAGAAAAGAATGCACTTCTGGTAGAGGAGATGTTATGTATGATAACAGAATTGAAACAGTGCATAATAGATGACTAAATCCTATCAGCAAAAATTGGCTATGGGAACCAATCCAAGGTAGTCTTCTAAAACTTTTTTCATCATTAAAGTATACAGAAAACCCTCTTTTACTGGATTATATTTGAGTTGAGATTCCTTTGCTTTTAAGTCTAGAAAGATTAACTTTGTCAAAACACTTACCCATTATGCACTAATGATTTATTCTGAAAGTAAACTGGATCCTGAACTGAGGCAAATTACTAAAATTTTCCTTGCAAATGGTTACCCAAAGAGTGTTATTATATTAAGATTAAAATTTCTAAGTTTAATGAAATTAAAACATTTGGTTCAACTTAGTGTCCTGTTTACATAAGACTACCTTAGAATGGTTCTCCACCCAATCTATGTAGTATTCTATGCTGATAACACTCAGTTCTTGATAATAACAGAATTGGTTAAAAGTAATTAAATAAAAGAGAAGAAAACATGAACTTCAGACAAGTAAATCCACAATTTTGAATCTAATGTACATCTTATTTGACAATTGAATGAATACAATAAAAAAGATTAAACAGACAGACCTTAGTGACATTATTTACCTTCAGATAAAAGTCATCTTTGTTAATCTTTCAATTCAGACATTCTCTAATCTGGTTTGAAATATTATTATTATAATTGTTATTAAAATATATTTATTATTATTATTGTTGTTGTTATTATTACAAATAATATTATTATATTAATTTCAACACATTGATAATTATCTTTATTTATTGTTACATTGCGATAAAAGCATTTGAAATTTATTATTTTGATAACATGTCTATTCTTACCAAACTGTAAGAGTTTTACCCTATTTTTCAACAGTCTTTTTATCTTCTTATCACTGGCCATTCGTATCCAAGGATGCCTGTCTACTAGAGCAGGTAGTCAGTCCCTATTACAGATGCATGCTCAGGTACACTTGTGTTTGTTCAATACCCACAGATCCCACCTGTGGTTTATACTGCATCTATGCTAAGTGGACTTTCAGTTTCTAGGAAAAAGCATATTATCCAGCATGATCAAGCCCAGCATACTCAAACCCTTGATCTTGATGACTTGTGACGTCAAGCTAGCACAGCTATCAATGGCACTCAGTTCTTTTTTTTTTAATCATTTCACCCCGGGCAAGGCGTAAATGCCACTGATGTGCGGGGGGCTACATAACTGAAAGAAAATTAATTAGAGGAGGGAGAAGAGGATTACAAACCAATTAGAAAGAAGCAATAGAAAGATGAAAATGCAGGTGTGATGACAGTTGCAAGGGGAGAGAGAAAGGGAAGGATGTACAGGGTGGGGGAAGGGCTAGAGTCAAGTGGTTAGTAGATGAGTATTGACATTGCATTTAAATTTCTGGAGGTTGTAGCCATCAGGAAAGCAAGAATATGGGAGCGAGTTCCACAGGCTCTGTCTCAGTTTCATTCATAAGGCTTGTGTCAATCCTTGTGGTATGGTTTTCAGACACTTTACAAAGGTGTTGTATGCTGGGATTGCTTTACCCAGGCCAATAACATCAAGAAGTTACCTTCCTGACAAATCAACCATGGTGAGTTTCAAATCCAAGTTCTATGGTCAGAAATCCAATGTTCTAATCACTCAGCCACATGCCTAACAATAATTAACCTTTTAATGACATACCTGGGCCAAATAACTTTTTATGTTCCATCCTCTTTTATGATTTCAGTAAATAATTTCAAAGTATCTTCAAGCAAATGACACATTTCTTTTGGTTGACGATCATTTGAATCTTTCTTATTAGATGTTGTGTTTATCAGGAAACCTGCAAATAGATTCCCTCTTTTCTGGTCAGCTATTTCTTGTCTTTGAGTTGTTTAATATACGAAAGAGAAATAATTCATTTGATGGTCATAATTTGGGGAATATTAGATTAGTGTGTTAAGTATTTCTTTACTTCACAGAGACTGTCCATCATAAGGAAGTACTCATGAAGAACAATAATGCTTTGGAAAAATTAAATTATTAAACTGTATATATGCTAATCTGTCTCATGTTAGGTGCAAGTTGTATAATGATGCCATCACTCAGAAAGTAATCACTATTTGAAACTCTGGCAAAATGTGCCTCTCATTTTTACAGCATAATTCTAAAATTTACATTCTCTGTGTCAAATGGACATTATATTATTTTGCAAAAACATAAGTCTTATTTATATCTTTTACATGTGGTATTGTTGTGATCCTAAAAGAACACTGCAAAAATGGAGGTTGTGAATAATAGTATATCAACAATTACAAGACTTGCAAGCTGTGTGAATTAGATACACTGTTAGTGAACTGCTAGACCATATAGTCACTCTACTCTATTCTATCATGGTGATCACTTATTTAAGAGGATAGGAACATTTCATTCCTGTATACAGGTAGAGATACAACAGGACTGTTGTCTTCATTTTTTGTGACCACAACTTTTACCTGTTGTGACCTTTGGCTTTCATCAGGAATTTTGATCTGAATCCTATATTTAATCTAAATCTGACTGTTTCTTATTATCAAAACAAAATATTAAATCATTACATGACTTCAAAATAATGTTAACTTTTTGTAGATGGAATAAAAAGCCATTCAGATATCACCAACATTAACTTCATTTTTAATAATAGGAGGATCATCATTATTGGCAATGATGCATTAGGATAAGTTTAATTATTTTTGTGAGTAATGGACATTGGCTTTAAATGATAAATCAGAGAACCAAGTTCAAATTCCGGTTAAATTCATTACATTTACTTATACACAAAATCCCTTGGGAAAAGTATAAATCCATCTCTTCTCTTCAAAGCTATGGGTTAAATAGCAGATCAGGCTGGGCTCTTTATCTTTGGTTGGCAACCAGCCAAGGAAAGCTCTAAAATCAAAACTGGCTCCATACTCCTCTATGAAGAATGCAGGACTTCAATGTTAGTGAGTGAAGGAATTATTTTGATTATTATTGGTTTCAGTGCATTACTAAAGAAGATTATGTAAAAGATTTTATCTTTTGTGAATGTTTTGGATTTTCCTCTTTACAATTGGAATATGAAGGGAATAAGACTGGTTTAACTCAATGGACATAATGTGGCAGCTCTTTTTTCATCATTAGATTTCCTGACTTAACTCTTGAGACAAACTGGAAAAGCTATAAACAAATTCTTTCATTGAGACTCTGCTTCCTTTGGCTTCTTTAGGTGAGAATGAAAGACAAATAGGTACGTAATAGGTATGGTATCTCTGAGGATAAGAAGGGACCATAAATCAAACTACCTAATTACATCTGCCTTAGAAATCTTAAAGTACTTTTTTTTTTACATAGTTTGGAATTTCTTCTGAAGGGCATCTGTAGATTTATAGCTTTTCGACTTTGTCTTATTTTCTTTAGTTTGGCTTTCTATACTATTATACATGACATGACTTAGTTATGTACTTTTTCAAAAATCCAATTGTTTGAATTGTCTTAAATTTGTTTCATAGACTAATTTTTTCTCTTCTCTTATTGTATTCTTTCTTTGATCTTTTTGCTTCCTTTTCATTTATTTCTTTACTTCATTGTTTGTTTTTTCATTAAGATTTATTTACCTGAATTTATCTCCATTCTTCTTTTATTTCAAATTACAGGGTGTGGAAGAGTTATAAACGGAAAATTAGTAATGAGCAGAAAGAGTAATCAGAAAGACAGTAGATAGCAATTAACATTGCATTTAAATTTTTGAAGATCAAAGTTGGCTAGAAAGCATGGTGCCAGAAGAGAATTCAAAAAGTCCACATACCATTTTTTAAATTATTTGTTTTATTTGGCATCACTCCATGCAAGGCAGTAATGACACTAAGACACAAGGAGTTACAGCATGTGGAAGAGTTAAAAACAGAAACATTAGTAAGCAAGAAGAGAAAAGAATAATCAGGAGGGGAGTAGGTAGTAATTAACATTGCATTTAAATGTTTTAGCAAATTAAAGTTGGATGGTAAGCATGGAGCCGGAAAGAATTCAGAAAGTCTAGGTACTATTTAGAAGAGCTCATCTGAACAAGTGCCATGAAAGTATTTCTAGAAAAGATACAGATAGGCAACCTTATGGTGATAGGAAAGTGACTGAATCTGAGTCACCAGATCAGAAATAATAATATTGCTGATTCTTTTTGGATGGTCGTTGTGGTGCAGTGAATATTGACTCGGAACAACAAATCGGGAAGCTGAGTTCAAATTCCAGTTGAGTTCCTTGCATTCACTTACATACAAATACCTTTGGGAAAGATATTAATCCATCTCTTCCCTCCAGTTATGGGTTAAATAACAGTACAGATCGGGTTCTTTAGCCTTGGCTGGCAAACAGTCTCCCGCAGAAAGCAATGGCTACCTATTGCAGGATAATCTTCTGCCCAGTCAGTCATGTCTCTTTTGAGACATGATCGCCCAAAGTGTGTATCATATATGGCTCTCAACTGACTGACTGATTTTTTGGATACTATCAAGGAGATCAAGATGAGTAGGAGGGGCACTTGTGGCAGTAATATTCTCTGCTTGGATGGATAGTAGACTTATAGATATGTAAAAGAGATTCCAAAGAAAAAATTTCTAAGCAGCTATCTTAGCACTGGATTCAATATAGTATTTCTACTTCATGTCAGTGAATGTTAGCCCAAGAAGGCACGACAAGTCACGTTACAGGAGGTTAGCATCAGCTATGCTGAGGGAAATCAGAGAGAAGTCTCCCAGATAATTAGTAGGGAGAAATTTAGTTTTGGAAGTGTTAAAATTACCGCACTATTTTTTTGCTCCTGTTAGTGACGAACTTGAGATTGTTTCAGACATTTGCTGCAATTTTGACCTTGCTGGACTGATCAGCCTTACTGTCAAGGCAGACATAAATGATTGTGTCATCATTGTAGATACCAAGTTGAGATATGTCTTTGGGAAGATCATTAACTAATATTAAAAACACTCGGACCGAGGATATTAACTATGTTTTATTGAGGGATATTTTGGAAGGAAAAGTTACTTTTACATTTTAAATTTTTTCCATAGCCTTTCAGAAATTCACTTGTTCTTTTTTTTATACATTTTTAGAATTTTCCTAAGAACATTGAAAAAATCATGCAAATTATATTTCTAGTTGATGACTTAATAAAATTTGAATTCATGCATTTATTCTGTCACATGCTTTAATTAAATTTTTATAGATTTCTTTAAAACTATTTTCTAAAGATTTTTGATTTAATTTCTTAAATTTTTAAACAAAGATAATTTTGACAAAGTGAAATTAATTAGAATAGAATTAATGTTAAGATTATCCAATCAATTAATTAGATATTAAATAGTCTCTGGTCATTTTTTTCTTTTATAACAGTTCATTATTTCCATTTTGTCTCGTATTTTTTTCATTTTTTTTTTTTTTGCTTTTGCATTTTTCCCAGATTGTTCCAACTTTTCTTCTTTCTCTTTTTCTTCTTTATTTTTTTTTATTTTCTAACTTCTTTCCTTCCTTTTTGTGTTTCTTTTTCATTTAATCATTTTATTATTTCTTTATTCCTTTTATTTGATGTTTTCATTTTTTTTCAATTTATTATTTCCATTTCCATTGATCATACTTTCTTTGCTTTTTCCTTTCCTCAGTCTCAATTCTTCTTCACTATTTTCATCTCTTTCTAATTCCTTACATCCCACCATTGTTGTACAATTTTTCTTTCCGTATGTTATTATTTTTGCAAAATGGCCAATACAAAAAGCTTATCTGTTTCCCTCTATAATTTCACAATGACCTCAAGACATGACAACAACCACCTCCACTTCCATAAATTTTGAAGGTCATCTATTTCTCACCCCTTCTTGGCATGGAAAGTAACCATCTACTCATAAAAATATTGTCATTCTATTAGTTTCTGCTGACCATTTCTGACAAAGCCAGGAAAAAGTTTTAGACATTACAAAAAAGATGCCAAAAGCAACATTTACACTCAAAGCAACGCCATCACCAGACCACCCATCTACCACATCAAAAATGTGATGTTGAAGAATAAAAGAAGTATGCTTTTATGAAAGAAGACTGGGTACCTGCTTTTTTCTCAGTCATGTGTGGGTATAACTCTTCCAGCTGCTTGATACTAACCACAATAAGAAATAACCAACCATCATAAAGCAAAAAAAAAAAATGGAAAAAAAAATGATACTGAAATCATTTTTACATCGAAGAATTATTTTTCTCATCTTTTATTTGATGTCATGCCAAATAGCATATAGGTGGCATTGAGATGTGAGAGGGGCAGGGTTGGCTGGGAAATGGATTGAATCAGCTAAACGACTATTGAGGGTCTTCATATGTTTTGGCAACTGAACCACAGAGAAAAAAGCCATGGCTTTAGGGTGTCCGTACATCTGCCATTATCTTGTCTTGTGATCTTTCTTAACAGTTTTTTCCCTTTTTATCCGTAAGCCCTTTTTCATTGTTTCTTACACTTTATGTCCTTGGATTAAATCCATAATTGTGTCATCATATATAAAAACCTACCACAGAGTCTCCCTTTTGCATTCTGAAAAATAGCCTTTAAGCGCAGAGTCCATTAGTAAAACAGCTTGGCCCGTCTGGGTTGGTCAGAACAAAGAATTTATTCTTATCTTATTGAGGTCAACTCACTTTTGAAATTTGTCCCAAATATGATATTTAGTGTCAGCAAATATCTTCAGATTCCATTTTTCTGATATATTTGGCTTAATCTTGGAAGTAAATAGAAAAAGAAGAAAAAATGTCATTCATTAATACTTTCTACTTAACGACTTTTCTTTGGAACAGTTTTATTGCAAAAGCTATATCATAAAATGCTAAAAATATCTTATTCACATTTCAAATAAGGTTTTAGATTTATAATGATATTATAATTTTTATTTTTTATGCACCCAGTAGCACTTATGATTAGAGTTCTATGTTTGAGTAGACAGGAATGTCTGTTATTCAATCTCGCAGCATGAAAAACAAATTAATTTTCTAAAAAGAAAATTAAATTTCCAGAAAGCAAACTTCGATTGATCTGTTGAATATTCAGTCAGTCCATCCAATAACCCATTCAACACTATAAATTGACTATTACAATTATTATCGTGACTTTGTGAATGAAAATTTAGGAAAATTTTCTACAATTATAAGAGGCCCTTTTACATCTGTTGCAGAAAACAAATAGAATAGTTCTCAGGCCTGCACAAGTAAAGTTTTAAGATGTTCATAACTAACTCCATTCTTTAAACCCAGTGGTCAAGTACCATGACCATGGGATGATGTCAAGGGTATGGTCAGGGTTTTTCTCTTGGATTCTCACTCTTCTTGCTGACTGTAATTGTTCATACTGTCAGTTAAGTGTCATACATTTTTTTTTTAATCATATCACCCCAAGCAAGGCAGTAATGCCACTGATGTGCAGGGAGTTATTTAAGAGTAAAAAGATTGGAAAAGAGAAAGCCAGAAACCACATCCTAAACAGGGAACAAGGGATGAGCCTCTTCACCTGTTCAATAGACATGGGTGAAGTGTGAACCAGGTGATAGTTGACATGCTTGGGCAATCATGTCTCAAAAGACACATGACTGACTGACCAGAAAATTTTTTCACAGTAGGTTTCCATTACTTTCTGCGGTAGATTGGTAGCCAACTAAGGCTATAGAACCCAGTCTGTCCTGTTATTTGATTCATAGCTGGAGAGAAGAGATGGATTAACATCTTTTCCAAGGGTATTTGCATATAAATGAATGCAACAAATTCAAGTGAAATTCAGTCTTGGCTCTTCAATTTCTCGTCTTGAGGTGATATCCACTGTACCACAAAACACATCCACAATAGTTCGCTATCTTTCCAAAATAGCAATCTGGCACTAATGACAGCAATAATAGTAACTTTATAAAACACATATTGTTCTTGATATAAATAAAGCAAATATCAGAAAAGTTAACTGTACTTTTTATTTTATAAAATTCAAATTCACTATATCATCAATCAGATAAGAATTCAGTTCATGATAGAAAGACATGAATTGCTGGCATAGTGGATTAAGTTTATACATTGATATTGAACGTCAGATATGACACCAAAATGCTAATGTGCATTGGATAAGCAAAAGATTTATTACAGAATTAAACAAAGAAATGAGAAACAGCAAAATTTCATAAGAAAGAAAAGTACTAAAATATGATAATTTCCTCACAAATGAAAAGTAAACTGGAGGTAGCAGAAATCTGGCTTTATAGAAAGATAATGAGAATTCCATAGATGAAGCAAGTAAACAACAAGAAAGTCTCAAAAGAAATTCTAAGAGAAAGAACACTTGTACTCAGAATAAAAATAGAAACACCTGAAGTTACTTGGACATAATGATGAAGGAAGGCTTGGAGAATGTGACTCTCACAGAGTGTATTGTGGGCAACAGAGATCAGGGAGAGTAGCATGCCACTTATCTCATGAGCTTGTGTGAATGAATAGCAAAACAGGAACTAGTAGGCTTGGAAAAGAGAGAAATGCTGTGAAGGGCCACAAATGATAGGAATCTGTGGGGATTCATGATTGCTTATGTCCTGAAGGGTACACAGGAAAAGAAGAAGGAAAAAGTATAATTTGTTTCCCATCATAAAACTGTGCACAAAACTTTTAAATTCATCACCTTTATAGGGTCAGCTTATTTAAAGCAGTAAAACATTTTTCAGATATACATCTAATTCACGCTTCTCTTCAGGCTTTTAAACAGGGGTAGAAGTTTATCTTTTGTTTCTTGTTTGGATTTCCAGTTTTTTCTAAGTTCTTCTCATTCTCTTTCACTCCCAGTAACCCCTTTTGTCTTACTTTGTCTTCGTTGGGTTAATTGATGAAAAAATAAAATAAATAAAAATATATTAATGATAGCACCTAACCAAGCAATAATTTTTAATTCTTTTTACCCCAAGCAAGGCAATAAATCCATTAAGATGCAAAGGGTTACTGAGTGTTAGAGAATATGAGTAAAGCACACTATTAAAAAAGAGAGAACAATAAAAGAACAAGAATTAAGTAAACACATCACAATTGACATTACATTTAAATTTTTGAAGATCAAAGTTGATTGGAAAGTAAGATGCTGGAAGTGAGTTCTATAAGTGAGTGCAAGGAAGAAACTGTCAGCATAAAAATTATGTTTACCTCTAGCAATTTTAGCAATTTTTTACCTCTAGCAATTTTAGCAATTTTTTACCTCTAGCAATTTTAGCAATTTTTTACCTCTAGCAATTTTAGCAATTTTTTACCTCTAGCAATTTTAGCAATTTTTTACCTCTAGCAATTTTAGCAATTTTTTACCTCTAGCAATTTTAGCAATTTTTTACCTCTAGCAATTTCAACGGTAAAATTATGAGACCTTGCTACCAATTTAGTAGTATGCCTAAATTTATAAAATCTATGTCAGTTATTTGACATTCACCCTTGAGAAAATGAATTGAAACAAAACAAATAATGTCTTCTAAGGATCTTTTGTACTTTTCTTGATCACCTATATGTCATCTCTTGGCATTATTTTCTCTCTGACTGCATTTTGAATTGATGAATCTAGCTTGTTTTTTCACCTTGATGACACAACTGACAGTTGAAAGGCTGACAATATTAGCAATCGCTCTGTAAGATTTGTCAGTGTGTTAGTGCAGCGTTAGAATTTTTGTAAGTTTTCTTACAGTAATGACAATTGCAGACAATGGCCATAGGACAATTAATTGACAATTAAGACCATAGTATCTGGGTGTGATAAAAATCTGATGCAATTATGGATGCTGCATGTTTTTCAAGGAAGAACAAATTTCATCATACATTCCAAAAAATTGATTCATATTACTGTACATCACTGCAAATGATCTAATCTGAGGAAAAAATAGAAATTGGTTGTGACCTTTCATTCCAATGGGTTTAAACCTGACCATATAGTATAAAAAAATAAACTAAACTAGTTGTTTCAATTAATTTGTGCAAGTGTGTACTTGATAAACACTTATGCAATCATGTCTTTTTCAAGACATGACTGACTAGGCAGAAGATTTTTCCACTGTAGTTTGCCATTTTTCTGTGGTAGACTGGTTGTCAATCAAGGCCATAGATCCCAATCTGTCTTGCTATTTAACTTATGGCTGGAGGAGGAGAGATGGATTCATACATTTTTTAAAGGTATTTATGTGTAAGTGGAGGAAATGAATTTGACTGGAATTTGAACTCAGCACTTCATTTTTTCATTCCTAGCTGATACCCATTGTACAACAATGCACATTCTATCTATGTAACAAAAAGAAAAGCTTATTAAAACTATTACCATAAAAATATTTATAGAAAGGCACAGAAAAACTACATTATAGTGGTAGTGAAATGACTAAAGCCAAGATGCCAGGTTAGGACCAATAATATTAAAAATTCTTCTTTGTATTTTAGGAAGAATCTATGTGATAATGATTTTTGCAGAACTACACATTTATCTTTACTAATGCCCAATGCTGATATTTGACAAACTGATTCAAGGAGGAAGTTTAATTTAGTTTGAGACCACAAGCTGAGATAAAGGAAAATTCAAGATTAAATTTTATTGAAGAAAGCAATGGACAATAATGAGGAATGAATTCATTTGCTTCTCACAGTCACAAAGGTTCCATCTCATTGTTCCGTTGGTTAGTTGTGAGGGTGCACATGTAAACTACAAGGTGACAAAGTCCATTTCTTCTCCAGAGTCAATATCAACCAATAGACAGTCCTTAGAAGTGGTCAGTGGCTTACATTTTACTTCCTGCTTGTATACATTGTTCAATGGGATTTGGTTCTGTCCACTCAGTGGTCACTACTTTCTTTGGTCAGCCTCAAATTTCCAGATACTTCTGATTCCGAATAACTTTAAGGCGGCAGGTGCAGTCAGATCCCAAAACAGGAAATTAGGGTTGATGGAACATTTAAAAAGTTGGTCTTTGGGTTCAAGGGTCTTTTTGTATAAATCCCAGGCAGCTATTTCAACCTCAATTGCAGACATACAAAAGATTATGAACGACAACAACAACAATAATTATAATAGAAACTCTTGACCATTCTTGGTTTGTCAAAGTCATTCAAAGTCTTTATTTAAAAGGAGTGCAATAGAAGCTTTACAAATTTTCAAATTACTGTTTGAAATAAAGTTCTGTTTATAGTTTGTCCTTGTTGTTACTGAAATATACCATTGCTGATCAGAAATATGTTAAATTAACATTATAATATTGTAAATAGTGAATTTTATTGACTTCATATACATTTTCTCTTTATTTGTTGCTAAAATTCATATATTTACTCAATAAATTTGTTATTGTTATACAAAATCCTATAATTTGAAAAATATGGTAGTCCAACGTAAATTTTTTTTTTAATCATATCACCCCAAGCAAGGCGAAAACGCCACTGATGTGCAGGGGGCTACGTAAGAGTGAAAAGATTGGAAAAGAAAAAAACCGGAAACCACATCCTAAACAGGAAACAAGGGATGAGCCTCTTCGCCTGTTCAATAGACGAGGGTGGAGTGTGAACCGGGCGATAGTTTAGTCTATCTACTCCAATTGAGAAAAAAAAAAAAAAAAAGAGTGAAAAGATTGGAAAAGAGAAAAACCGGAAACCACAACCTAAACTGGAAACAAGGGATGAGCCTCTACACCTGTTCAATAGACGTGGGTGGAGTCTGAACCGGGCGATAACCCAGTCCATCCACTCCAATAGAAAGAAAATGATGGTGATATAATTACTTTCACTGTTTGATATATTTTACTTTTATTCTTTTTTGGATTTGACTTCTTTCTTTTGAATTTTGGTTTTTCCCTTATGAATATTGAGTTGTGATATAGATGTAGTGCACACACACACACACACACACACACACACATAAATATATATATATATATATATATATATATATAGGGTGATATGGATATATTGTCATCTAACTTATGCAAAAATGAAAATTACAATGACACCTCATTTTAACATATGTATTTATAAGAAAACTAAATGCATCAGCTAAATGAGAAGCCAAAAATACCAAATACATGTCAGGGATATTAAAATTAAGCAATTGCAGAAATTTAAATACTTGGGAAGTGTTCTAACAGAGGACGGAAAGTGTGACACAGAGATCCAAAGGCATATTAGGATGGCCAAGGGCATATTCCGAAAGCTAAGCAGCATATTGAGTGAGAGAAAAATTTCATTGAAAACAAAGAAAATAGTACTAGACTGTTATGCAGTCTCTGTCCTTCTGTATGATAACAAATGCTGGACAATCTCCTCAAAGATGAAGGAAAGACTCAAAGCAACAGAAATGTGATCCTGCAGAAGGATTCTGAAGATACCATGAACCAAACATATGAGCAACAACAAGGTTTTGTGGGGGATGCAAATGAAAAGGAAACATACTTAACATTAGGAAGAGGAATTCAAAGTTTCTGGGACCCATAATTAGGTAAGCAGGCTTGGAGAATATAATACTCACAGACCAGATAGAGGGAATGTAAGACAGTGGAAAACAGCACATGACATGCTTGATGGGCTTGAGCAAGTAAATGGCAGAGTAGGGTTTGGGAGAAATACCAAGAGAAAAGTTGTTAAGAACTACAAGTTATAGGGGGATTTGGAGAATCATGATCACCTACATTCTGAAAAGACACAACACATAAAAGAGTTACCAAAATTATACAAAATTATCTTGAAATATTAAAGAGCAAGTTTATTTAATAAAATTGTCATTGGCTTTGACCATGGTCTACAGACGACTTCTGAATCTCCTGTAACTCTTCTGGACAGTCTTTTTGTTTAAGTTATTGAATGCTGCTCTAATCCTTGCCTTCAGTTCATCTTTGGTGGTACAAGGACTTTTGTTGGCGCCCAACCAGTAATAATAATATTAGTGGTGGTAGTCATCATCTTTTTCACTGTCATCATCATTAAATACAGATATGAAATAAATTTGAGAATAAAAAACAGAATTTTTTTAAGTATCCACATTTTTTAGTTATTTATTTCTTATTTTGTTTGATACAATCCTTTACTATGATTTTACCTGAGAGATGAGATAATGGAATGTTTTTAATAAGAAACTACAAAGCATATTCATTTGGGAGTTTTTTTGAGTATTTGAATATGGCTCAGAAACACAATCTTTTGTATTTCAGATATTAAGGGGATTAGTTATTATTGTTGTAGGAGTAGTTTCACCATATATAAAGCATGATTTGAAGTAAAGAAATGTATGTGAATATATATATATATATATATATATATATATATATATAATTAAATATATTAAGAATTATATATTAACATTGATTAAGTTTAAGGTATGAAAATTAGTAACCCAACCTGAAAAGTTTTCAAAGTCCTTTTTTGCATGATTCTCATGTATTTTCTGAGCTTCAACCACACTCAGCCAAAATACTGACTGAATAGCTGTTGTCACTTGACTATTCTCTTCTTACAATCCCAAGTTGCATTATGGGATGTTAAATAAGGAAAACAAAACAGCTTCTGACAAAGGAAACTAAAACTCCTGCTGATTCCCTGATCAATCATTGCATACTAAGTGTTGGAACCAAAATGACAATTCCTCAAACGTTTCCTTATCAAACAATTGAATTGGCATTAGTAAATATCATTATTCCACTCTCATCCATTATTGCAGTCTAGTCAATGTCTTTTTACTATTCTTATTAACAATGAAATTTACGAAGCTTTTATAAAATCTTTATGAACATTTCCAAGTTAAACACATCAAACGGAATTTTACCACACCTTAAAATGACATGATTAGTTTACTTTCTGTGAATGATCAAGAAACTAATTTCTAAACCAGCATTTATCAGAATATTTAAGGTTCAAGAATTCAAGAACAATTTTTCTAAAAAATTACCATTTCATGAAATTAATCCGTGTTTGTTTTCCAAGCTGCTCCCTGTTCTTTCTGGTTGCAAATGATCATTACAAAAAAAGACTTCTTTTTCATTGTGCCTTATTTACAGTTTAAATTTCTGGAATGCATAAGGAAACACTTTTAAGAACATACTTAAGTCAAGAAAGTAGTGGGGAAACAGTAACTAACTTCCATAATCAGTTTCTATAAATGAATATTAGTGTGAGAACTGGAAGAACTGGAAAGGAGACAAATGTTGTTTATTGCTAGCAAAGATAGGAAGTTATGGAGAGCCATAATCTCTCATACGTTGAAGTGATATAGCATATAAAGTATGGTAAGAAAGAAAAGCTTGGAGAAATTAAACCTCACAGAACATAATGTAGGCAAGAAGAACATAATGTAGGCAAGAAGAGTAGAAGGACACTGCAGTTAACAGCTCTAATGACTGGAAGCTGTGGAGAACAATGATCATTTTGAAATGAAATGGAACATAAAAGAAAAGAGAGCTTGAAGAATTTAACATTCATGAAATATTCTTAAACCAACAGTAGTAGAGGAAACAAAATAACCTGCTTACAAGATTGTATAAATAGTTGATTTACTAAGCCCTACTCAGATGGGGCACAAGGCCAAAAGAATAGGGTACTCAGTGAGGTTAAAATTTACTACTCATTTGTAATAGGTTCTAGTGAGACAACCTTTCTAACAATTACACCACATCAAGGTGACCAAAAATTGTATAAAAAGATGAGAAAACAGGGATTGAGAGTCACAGTAAGGAGATAAACATCACTTAGGGCAGAAAAATGTGAAGAGCCATGATCACCTGTGTTATCAAATGACATGACACATCAAAGATGAAGATCTTTCCACATTTCTGGACATGTAAACATACAAAAATAAGTCTTAGAAAGTTTTTCCTACATCTTGCTTTTCAAATACATGTTGTCACCTTCTCATATTTAAATTCAATTCTAAAAATTTATTAAGCTGTCTCAAAAATATTATCATTTTTTTTACACTTCTTGTACCCATCTACGTATTTAATCATTGTACATGTTTTTCTTTGGGTTAATTTCCTCACCTGTGTTGGTTGTTTTATTCATAACAATTAAGTCATTTACCATCCAGCCATCTTTTGGTGTTTGTTGTGTTCCAAGAATATTAAAAGACTATGACTTCATTTATTATTATGTTTTTGTTGCACATTGATATCATGTTTCCTTAAAGCATAGTGTCAACAAGTTTTCAACTGTCAACAGTCTGTCGCCTCTGAGTGATGACTTCAGTGTTCACTTTTGTATTTACATATGCACTATCTCTGATATTGAACACTTTATCCTATCAATATGGTACACCTTAAAACTATATTTCTTCATATCTATATATATATGTGTGTGTGTGTGTGTGTGTGTGTGTGTGTGTGTATTCAAGCATAATTGCATACATACATGAATTCATGTATAATCATACATTTTTTTTTCACTTATTCACCCCAAGCAAGGCAATAATGTCATTAAGGAGCAAAAGGCTACTGGGAGTAAAAGAGAATGAAACTCAATTCTAAAAAGGAAACAAGAAATAAACATCTAATCCTGTTCAAAAGACAAAGGAGTAGTGTGAACCAGATAACAGGCAAACCTATCTACTCCTGTTGAGGAAAAAATAAAGAAACAAATACTAAATAAAATTAAGAACTTTTTGGAAAATGTCTGTTGAATAAATGATAACTTTTTTCATGATAACTTTTTTTCTACACTGTTGGTCTCAATTTTAATTTTCCATAAGTTCTCTGTCAATTTCACAGATGCTGTTCCAAATGCATCCATTACTACAGAATTTATTTCGACAGTCATGTTCCATCACGTCTTCAGATCCCTAGTTATATTCTGGTATTTTTCAGTCTTTTTAGTTATTTTGGAGTCTTCTCTTGTATCATGGAACAACAAAGTACACACTATCATTGTTTTTCTTTTGATTTCAGCTTATTTTCTGATTTTGCTGATTTTACAGGCTACTTCTTGTTCTAGTTCCCTAATCTTTGTGGCAAAATCTAGATCTATTGAGTGTGTTTCTGTAATTTTCCTTTTCTTGATTGTTACTTTTTCACATTTACCTCTTCTGAAATACACGCTAATGTCATCCCTGAAGCATTTTACAATATTGAGAAAACCCTTCAACTCATTGCCATCTTTGACAAAGAGTTTAATAGCATCCATATAGAATAAGGGATTAAACACTTTCTTCTTTATTTTGTATTCATAGTTATTTCTGTTTAGTTCATGTGCAAGGGAGATTAAAGACAGACAGACCTTAATAGGTGATAGGGTGTCTGCTTGCTAGATTCCTCATCGGCTATTCAAACAATTAGAAGTAACAGTACCTTTGGTGTGATTTAGATATAATATAGCTTTCTACAGATTCATGTTATATTTATGCAGGTGTTTGCATTATAAAACCTAAAATCTCTAAAATAAGTTATTATCAGTAGTTTAAAGAAGGATTAACTTATATATGATATGTTGCTCATGTAAATATATCCTGAAAATTTTAACATTGTTCCAGACTATTTAAAAAAAAAGTTAGAAAGGAAACCCCCATCATTACTAAAAAAATAACAACTACTAGACTTGAGAAACTCATTTTCCAGAAAAATTATTTTAAGAGAAAGATCTTAAAAATTTCAACCAAAAGCAGTACTAGCTACTTGGTCAATAAATGCCAAATGTTTACTTGAGGGCTGTGGAACTCCCTTCCACAAGTCTGCTTTCCCGACAGCTACAATCTCCAGGTGTTTAAATGTAGGGTCAATAGACACCTCCTATCACACTAATTCCCAATTATTCTCAGAACACTCTCATCTACCCAACCCTCATTCTCTGTATCCTTACCCGCCTATCACCCACCCTCTGACATTTCCTATATTTAATCATCCTTTCTCCACTCTATGTAGCCCCCTGCGCAGTAGTGGCAGTGACATGCCTTGATCGGGGTGAATCGCTTATAAAAAAATATATATATATATATATATATATATATATATATATATATAAATTGTGATAATGTTTAGCATCAAAGTTTTTGTTTTTTCAGTGGTTTTACTGATAAAATGAATATTGACTCGAGAATCTGTCGTTTGCCTTTGTTGTTTTCTTGGTGTAGAAAGCAACAAAAGCAAGCTTATATTAATTAAAAAAATATTCATTAAAAAACTTCAGCCATCAGTTAATAGAATCAGCTATGAATACTCTAGTAATTCTAAAATGTTTGTAAAAAGAACAATTTTTTCATTCTTTAATATGTCCATGACCATGACATTACAACTTATAAAAAATTCCATTTTGGATAATTTTCACGTTCTAATGAATGCTAAGCAATTTGTCAACTGGTATATTTGAAGCAGGAAAAAAATTCACAATAATTTTTAACAACATTGTTTGCGGTTACTTTTTGTTACCACAACTCACACCGCTGAAGATGATCTTGGAAGGAGATTGAAAGTACTTAGGAACATTGAGAAATGAATAATAATAACATCTGTCAACGTTATGGCCCATTTCTTACATCTTTCAATTATAATATGTGAAAGATTATACATGAGTATGAATAGATTTTATTAAAAATAAGCAGACACAATGTTTGCAATTTGTTTAATTTGACACGCATGCACATATATATATATAAAATCAAGTTTTGTTGATTTATTTTATGTAAATTTTTTTCATATCATCTGATAAGCTTAATAGCATTATCATTGAAAGAGGAAAGAAAATCACAATATTGGTACATGTTTTTATTTAATTATTTCTGAGCTTTATATATACACACACAATAAGCAATAACATGTAGAAAGGGCAATAATTATATTACAACAATAAATATATATATATATATATATATATATATATATAAGGGTGATTAGTGAATACATTTCTATATATATAAAAGGTGTGTGTGTGTAAATGATGAGACAGCAGAAACACTATAAATATGTTTGTTGGTTCTGGCTTCTTCCAGTCGGAATGAAAAACACAACTGTGTGTAAAGAAACTGCATTAGGATTTTTGAGAATATGAAAGTCTGTAAATGAAATTATCATACCAGATCTGATGACCAGAAATAAGAAAGTGCTCCTTTGTTTATTTGATTGTCATATATACATATATATAAAATTGTTTTTTTTTTTTACAAAAAAAAATGAAACTAACAATTTCTGATTTCAGTGCACTGATTTTAAATCCAGCAGACACCAACAGCTTCAATATATATATTGAATCATTAGTTAAATGTCATTTATAGTTTTTACACTTTGTCTCCAATAGTATTACACACACATATATATATATATATATAAAATAAAGGATGAGAGAAACAATAGAAAGACATAATGCCAAGAAAGACAAGTCAATGAAGAAGAAACTTAGAGAGTAAAAGAGTGAAATAAACAATATTAATTGCATTTCTTACTCTTTCCAAAGTGAACAAAGAAGCTTTTTGGTAATATTTTTATAGCTACTTCGATTAACGGACAGTAATGAAAAGCTTGAGGTTTAAACCATTTGAAATAGTCTTTTGTGCAGATGCCTGGCTGCTTGTAAGGAAATGTGACAGATATGAATCATTTATTGCAGAATAAAACCAGATCAAGTTGTGCCTACAATGGAATCAGTGAGGCTGATTCCTGGCACAAAAGAAGCTGATCAAAAGAGCTTGATCCCACACATGGAGAGGTGCTGGATCTCATTGTATATCCATCACGGATCAGCAAACAGTTTTCTGATCAGGTCTTCCTGTTCTCAAGGAGGTAAGGATTATCATTAAACTCGTTGGTCTTTGCTAATCGGAGAGGATAGCTTCTGAATGGTGAGAACAATATTCACTTATAATTTGTAGTCATTGTTCAGTTATTAATTTGCTTCACCTGATACATTTCTCTAACAGACTCCTCTTCTGTTTCTTTACCATTCCTGAATCACAATCTTTCTCTCTCTCTCTCAATGTAAATGACCCCATAGTTATATTTAAATGGCTTAACAAACTCCCAAATAATCAATTCCTCTACCAATTATCACCTCCACATCCAACACCTGCTGCCTGCAAACTTAATTACTTTGTTCCAGAAATTCAGATAAAAGTTTCATCACACTTTTCTACAGCATTTACTGCTATTGTTATCCCTGTCAAAACATTTAATTGGTTGGAGGTTTTAATAATTTAACATTTCCTCCTCATAAAAATCAACCATGCCTTAAATTATGAAAACATGAGTTCAAATACAAACATGGTGGTAGCAGTGGTATTTACAAAACAAGATTCTTTAGAATTTCTCAAGAAATTTGCAGAGTCGGCACATGTCCACATTCACACCACACAAGTCTCAAGTGTGTCACACTGTTTTCAAGTGAAAAGGTTATCAAATATCAACAGAGTGAACATATGTTTATTTTTCCTACTGGGAGACTCAACTTTCCTCCTCTTTTTGATCTATAGTCTTCTTGTTGCTTATGTGGGAGAAAGGGAAAACTGGTTATATAGGGATGGTGGTCAGCATGTGATTGTTTTGTGGAGAGGGTTGTTTTTGGACAGGGTGGGGAAGAGAAAAGCCTTCTCTTGTTCTTCACTGACTGAATAAATGTTTTGAAAATGAAACGTTAAATGCTAATAGATGATTTTATCAAAGAATAATTTGTATGTAGTTTTATATATACTCACACACATCCAAGTGTATATTCATATATATGTTCATTATAAATATGTATGTCAGTGGTATCCCTCCTTCTTTCTCTATTTCAGAGTCACCAGGGGCCCTGTGGACAGAATAAGCCATCCATTTACTTTCAAAATAGTTTATAGATCAGTAAATAGATGCTGTTATTATTTATATTCAGAAATATTGAATTCTTTACTGCTGTTCTTGTCAGATTATTAGATGAAGATGATAAGTAAAAGGATGACAACCATCCTGAAGGACTCTTCTTCTTCTATGTGCCCTGTCCTTTCAGAACGTAGGCGATCATGGTTCTCCACGTCTCCCTATCCCTTGTGGCTCCTAGTATGTTTGCTCCCATTACTCCCGTCAACTCCTGTTCCGTCAACCACCTGATCAGGCCCTGCAAATATGTTATTCGCTGACTTCCTCTGTCTCTTTTTCCTTCTATCTGGCCAGTCAGTATCAGGTTCTCTAGGCTCTCCTTCCTCATTGCATGTCCCAGGAACTTCAGTTGTCTCTTCCTGATGCTCAGTCTCAATTTCCTCTTTGTTATCATCCTTTCCAACACCTCATCGTTGCTTGCTTGCTCAGTCCATGATATCCGCAGCATCCTTCTGTAGAACCACATTTCCGCTGCTTCCAGTTTTGTTTTCATTTTTGATGATATTGTTGAGCATTGTCTAGTACTGTGCTTAAATTCATAGAGTCAAAGTACCATAGCGAAAACAGAAGACATTAGTCCAAGAAGGTACAATGAATCACTCATCTGGAGGTTAACATTAGCCAAGCTGAGAGAAAGTAAAAAGGGGTCTCTTAGATGATTAAAAGGTAGCAGTTTTATTCTGGAGGGGTTAAAATTAACAAAGCATTCTTTGCTGATTTGACCTTATTGAAATGCTGAGACTTACTATTAAAAGAAAAATAAATAATTGTGTCATCAGGTGTAGAGATGAGAACTGATGCTATCTGCAAGTTCATTGATGAAAATTAGAAACAACCTGAATTCAAAGATAAAGCCTTAGAAGAGTTGCCAGTAAGGATTTTGTAATTCAATTAGAAAGACTGAATCAGTCAAAAAATTCAACCAAAAATATCATAACTGTTTAGTGGATGCATGCTATTGCTCGTCTACTTACCTTGTCAATTGAAATTGAGAGATAGCAGCTTGGAATAAGAATGAGAATGAAAGACAAGTTTGAATTCCAGTCAAGTTCATTACATTCACAAATTTTTAAATACTCTTTAGAAGGAATAAATCTCTCTTTTCTTCCATGCTATGAATTAAATAGTAAGACTGTATTTAGAAAAAATAATGTCATTTTGAAATAATATTAATATCCAGTCAGTCAGTTAATTGCCATATGTGATACATGCTTGGGCAATCATGTCCCGAAAGAGACATGACTAACTGGGCATAAGATTATCCCACATTACTTTCTGCACTAGACTGGTTGCCAGCCAAGGCTAAAGAACCCAATCTGTTTTGTTATTTAATCCATAACTGGAGGGAAGAGACAAATTAATACCTTTCTTAAGGGTATTTGCACGTTAGTGAATGCAAGGAATTTTACTGGAATTCGAACTTGGTTCTTCAATTTCTTCTTCCAAGCCAATATCCACTGCACCACAATGCACATCCCAATATGCATTCATATTCACTTGCCAAAAATTTTAAAAAAACTTTTTACAATTTAAAAATTTTTCAGTTTTAGATAACCCAAAAATGGTTGATATGTTGTAAAAAAATAAGTACCATTTAATAAGTGTACCAAATCTGAAAATATCTGTGACGGTGATGGTCATAACAAATTTAGTATAAGCAATAAAGAAATCGCACATAAACTGCACTGGTGGTGATTTGATTCAACACTCTAAGATGCATCAAAACTGAAATATTAGCCTCAGAATTTAATTCATTTTTTAAGATTTCCATACCAAATCTAGACTGTCATTTGAAATTCATAGTGTTAAACTCATTCAGAAATATCTAAACTGTCAGCTGTAAATAACAACTTTTTAAGATCAATGACTAAAAGTGGCTTTGAGAAAATGAATGGTGTAGAACTGTTGCAATCTACTGCTTCCACTTGTCATGATTTTAACAAAGAGTGACCTTGACCTCACCAGCAAATATCAGCTGCCAAGAGATGTTGTTAATGGCTGAACCCTAAAAATCAGTGTCCGTTTGGTAAAAAATCCTGGCAGGATTAAAGTGTAGTATCTGTGCACTATATGTCAGTCAGTTAAGTGCCATACGTGACACATGCTTGGGTGTTCATGTCTCGAAAGAGACATGACTGACTAGGCAGAAGATTATCCCACAGTAGGTTGCCATTGCTTTCTGTGGTAGACTGGTTACCAGTCAAGACTATAGAACCCAATCTGTCCTGTTATTTAACCCATAACTGGAGAGAAGAGGCAGGTTAATACCTTTCCCAAGGTTATTTGTACGTAAGTGAATGCAAGGAATTCAACTGGAATTCCAACTCACCTACACGCATTTCTCATTCTGAGATGATATCCACTGCACCACAATGCACATCCTTCATGTAGCATCAACTAAAATGGATAGCAAGGGGAACTCTAAGAGAAAATATAATCAAGAAGTTGACTTTTAACACTACTTCAATAAAAAGGTAAGGAAGTAAGTTTCTATAAATAGTGAAAATTATGATAACAGTCTGTGAAACATATTTCTAGAAAATAACTGTTTGAAGAGAAAGATGATATGATTTCAATCAATAGTAATGTTTTTAATTAAGGAATGTCAAATGTTTTCATATTAGTGAATGACTAATCATACAATTAACAGAGTAAACATGAGAATTTTATACTCACAGGATAGATTGAAAGGAGTAGTGTCAGATGGAAACACTACATAACCTACCTAATGTCATGTCTCTTTCAATTCATGACTAACTGCAGAAGGCTGCTGTTTCTTTCTGTGGTAGACCAGTTTTCAACCAAGGTTATGAAACCCAGTCCGTCCTGCCATTAATTCTATAGCTGATAAGGAAGAGATGGATTCATACTTGTCCAAAAGGTATGTGCACATCTTCTACTTTAACAGTTTTTTTTACTGCACTTTTTATTTGTGGAACTCCTTACCATTTGCTTTCTTTCCTGATAGCTACAATCACAAAAAGTTTAAATGCAATGTTATTTGCCATCTTCTATCTTCTTGATTCCTATCCATCTTTTCTTCAACATCCCCTGTATCTTGTTTTTTCTCTCACTGTACCCCCATGCACACTAGTGGTGCTCCTGCCTTGCTTAGGGTGAAATGATTATAAGAGAAAAAAGGAAAAGTGAATTTAACTAACCCAAATAGAATTCAAACTCGGCTTTTTAATCTGATATCAAGTACAACACAATACACATCTTAATATATCTAATGAGTTTATATAAATCGATGAGAGAGTTAGATGATAATAAGACAAAACATTGCTCAGAGCTACACAAAACAGGAAGTTCAGTAGATTTCCCATGTTCTGAAGAAACATATAACAGAAGATGTTAAACATATCAGTAAAAACTAACATTGAAAAAACTCAAATTTTTTAATTGAATAGAATTATATATCAAAGAATTTATCATTTTAATGAGTAATGTTGAATTAAACATTAATTATTACTTCTAATTATAAATGTTATGTTAGATATTTAAGTATGTATCACTGCACTTATATATTAAACAGTAAAATTAACCTCTGTCAGCATGGATCATCAAATGTCGCATTGAAAAAAATATATCTCTCTAATAAGACATTCCATAATTGAGGCTGGTATCTATTAATTTCACTCTAAATAAACAAGTATATGTACTCAAACATTTATATCCACTAATATAGTCATCAAACCATATAATAATTATCACTGTGTATTTATTTATACATTTCCTGTCACATTTTTAGTGGTAAGGAAAGGAAATCAACTTTTTTGTTAACTTATGAGTAATTACTTGTCTTGATCATATTAATAATCTATATGAATATAATATTTATCTGCATTTAGACAAAATTAGTTCCTGAGCAAAATGAACCATTTAATTAATCAGTTCCTTTATTCGTACGTTTTTTAGATTTCAGTCTTATTTGTTCAAGCATTTCATGTGAGGCACTCAGATACCTTTGTCTATTGAGTAATCACCTTGCTTCAGCTTAGTATTGAAATAGATTTGTTGTTGCCATTTTTATCATCTGTGGCTTATCTTTTACTTCTAAGAGATTTTTTCATTTCATCATTATATTAAGCCTATGCAGTTTTTAACATGAAAAGATGTTGAGCAAAAGTCGATTTATATCATGCAAGTAATAACCAATGAATCATAAATATCATTGAGCATCTAAAAAATATAAATGGCATGGTTTAAATAGTTTATTGGCCTCTAATTTACTTGACTAGAGTAATGATTTATTTTCAATGTATTGTTTCATTGCCTCTCGTTATTAGAACTTTCTAACAACTGCCATAATTTTTGATGGCATGAGTACACTAGTGTTTATGATAAAAAATATTCACAGATTAAAAAATTCATTAATTGCTTAAATAAATAATTATCTATACTCTCCATCAAGATAAAAGAGCACTACAATTTTTTTATATTTCTTCAAAAGATTATATAGTGTAAGTAAACTCTAGATATATTTCTAAAATACTTTATTCTGGAATTAGTAGTCAAATGAATTCTATTTTCTAACTGAACTGTTTCCAGTGTTCACTTACAACGAAAACAGTTGCAAATTTTATGCTTTTCTTTCATTCTTATGCTGAAGTGCTAACTAAAGATTTTCTCTGAAAATGATGAAAATTTTTATTCCTTGCATAAGATATAAATACTTTCTTGGAGAAAATTGGATGATGATGGGACACTATGCTCTCTGTAAGTGCTTCAAGGCCTTCTACAAAAATTTATAAAAATCTATAATTGATCCCCAGCTTTAAAAAAATTGCAATGCTCATGGTGAATCAGAGAAACAAGTTTCTGGATATTTGAGATAGTGATTTTAAGAGATACTATAGAAAATTCTGCAAAATGTTTTCTGAAAGTTACACAAACAAGTCCAATACAACAAATATTGGAATCTTGTGTTCACAACTTTCGGGATCATAACTTCTGTAGTATAGTACTGGTGCAGTCTTTTATTTTATTAATTTTTTTTTTAATCATTTCACCCCAAGCAAGGCATTCCACTGCCACTATTGTGCAGGGGGTTACATTGGGGAAGGTGAAGATAAAGAGTGGTTAGATATAGGAAATGTCAGAAGCAGGGTGATAGGTGGGTAAGGATACAGAGGCTGGGGGTTGGGTAAATGGGAAGAGTGTTTGAAAGATGGTTAGTGTGTTAGGAGGTGTCTATTGACCTTACATTTAAACTTGCTGTTGGGGAAGCAATCATGTGGAAGAGAATTCCACAGTCGGGAAGTGCGAGAAAAGAAACTGTTGGAGTTACGGTTGCATTTTATTGGTTTCACTGTAAAAGGGTGGGATCTAGTTGCTAATCTAGTATCTTGTGTGAATTTGTACCTAGGTGGCACCAGTGATCTAAGTTCATCGGAGCAGAAGCCGTGAAAGTATTTATAGAATAGACACAGGGAAGCCATGTCATGCCGGTGAGAGAGAGACTGTGGCCAGTCTGCCAAGTCAGTATCGATCACATTACAGACTCTCCGTTGTACTTTGTCAAGAAGCCCAAGGAGAATAGCAGGGGCACCTGACCAGATGTGGTAGCAGTATTCAATGCATGGGCGGATTCCACTGCTGCTATTGTGCATGGGGTTACATAGGGGAAGGTGAAGAGAAAGAGTGGTTAGATATAGGAAATGTCAAAAGGAGGGTGATAGATGCGTAAGGATACCGAGGCTGAGGGTTGGGCAGAGTGTTTGAAAGAATGGATGCAAGTTAGTGTGTTAGGAGGTGTCTATTGACCTTACATTTAAACTCCTGGAGATTGTTGCTGTCGGGGAAGCAATCGTGTGGAAGGGAATTCCACAGGCGGGAAGTGCATGAAAAGAAGCTGTTGGAGTAGAAATTGCAGTTACATTTTATCTGTTTCACTGTAAAAGGGTGGGACCTAGTTGCCAATCTAGTATCTCATGCAAATTTGTACCTAGGGGGCACCAGTGATCTAAGTTCATCGGAGCAGAAGCTGTGAAAGTATTTATAGAAGAGGTACAGGGAAGCCACATCACGCCAGTGAGAGAGTGATTGCAGGTGGTCTGCCAAGTTGGTATCGATCACATTACAGACTCTCTGTTGTATTTTGTCAAGAACCCTGAGGAGAATAGCAGGGGCACCCAACCAGATGTGGCAGCAGTATTCAATACATGGGCGGATGGTAGATTTATATATGTGCAGGATAGATTCAGACGGAAAAAACTTCCGGGCCCTGCACAGAGAACCGACTTTCATAGCAGCGGATTTAGCAATGGATTCGATATAGTCATTCCACTTGAGGTCTGCTGAGAGTGTGAAGCCAAGCAGGCATAGTGTTTTACTCTCTGGAAGACAAGCCTGTCCCATGCTAATAGTAGGTAGGTGCAATTGTCTATGCTGGTTAATTGATAGCAGCTTTGTTTTAGAAGCATTAAAATTTACAAGCCATTTCTTACCCCAGTCCACTATGGATTGGAAGTCCTTTTCAAGCTCGGCTGCGAGGTTTGCTTTGTTGCCCACACCAGATTTTTGATCGAGGCAAGAGTAAACTGTGGTGTCATCGGCGTACATACCTACTTGGAATCTTATGGCATCAGGGAGATCCTTTATATAGATCAGAAAGAGCATAGGACCTAGGATAGAGCCTTGAGGGACACCCGCATTTGTATGGTAGTTCTGGGAGGCATGTCCATTTAATACCACCTTCAATGTGTGGTTAGAGAGGAAAGACTGGATTAGGTCAAACATATGTCCAGTTATATGATAGCTCCGCAGTTTGTGGAGAAGGCCAGCGTACCAGACACTGTCGAACGCTTTAGAGATATCCAAGGCAACGTTTCGGGCTTCAAGATATCCGAGGCAATGGTTCGGGAAGATAAAACTATGTTTGCATAAACAATACAAAAAAGCCAGTGGGCAGAAATAATTTGCAAAGAGCACCTTGATCTGCGCAATGTGATCTGGGCTGATGATAATCATTCAGTCTTAATGTGTTTGAATATTACAGCTTTCTTTGGTATGATCTACAATGATAACTAAAATATTTGCTTGTAGGTTTTGGAGAGGAATTATGGTCAGAGGTGACTTTACTTGCTTTGAGCTATGTTGTTTCATTATTGTTTTCAGAATTTTGACTGCATTCAAGTACCAAGAGTTATTAGAACATAATAATAATCATCTCAAAGCTGCCAATAAAATAAGAAGAAAAATAGTTGATCTTTCAGCAAGTCTGCCCTAGTTGCCATTCTGCAAAGACAATTTTTCCATACTTCATTAATCACTTTTCATTTATAATGATATGATGTCCTATCTCCAGGCCTCAGTTCCATAGAAAATGTTTGAAGAATATTGGCAAGAGACATGTCCACTGGCAGCACCCAATATTCTATTCTTGAGGAGCTAAAACAGTCATAGATTCATGGGAGAAAATACTTCAAGCTACATTTTATAAATTTTTAAGCACTGTTAAAGATCAATTTTAACATTCATGTTTTGGTGGTAAATGATACAGCCATAAAGTATTAATCTTTCATCAAATAATGTTTGCTGTCTTATGTTTTTTTAATAATAATTTTACCCTAAGCAAGGCAGAAGCACCACTATAATAATTTTTCTAAATCATTGTTTGATGGATATTCTAATGCTAACAAATATCAATTTTTAAAAATCTTGTCATTACTTTTATTTTTCTTCATGAGCATTTCTACACTTTCTTTTATAAAAAACAATTTTTTAAATCATGCACTTATCTGTAAGAAATCATATCAGAGTAGATTTCTTCTGATTTAACATTATTCAAAGTAGAAGTAAAGATGGCTTTAAATTTGAAATATAGTTTGAGTTAATTACTATGTAGTCTCTGTTTATTTGCAAATAATTATGCTCTTATATACTCATCAGGATGCATGGTGGGGAGTAGTGACTAGTGACTTGGATTGGGGAATTGAAGAGCAGAGATTGAATTCCATTGAGATTCATTACATTTACTTATATGCTAATACACTTGGGAAGGTATGACTCCATCTCTTCTCACTCAAGTTATGGGTGAAACAGCAGGACAGACTGGGTACTATAGCCATTGATGGCAACTGGTTTAGAAGAAGGAAAACCCTGAATTCAAACCGGCCTGGAGAGGGTTGGGTACTGGCAAGCAGTCATACCCAAAGAAACACACTTTTACTGCAGCTGCAATACATGTGATGCCTCTATGACTTTAATGAGTCATGGGATATTTGGATCTGGATATACTCATGTATAAATTAATTTCATGTATTTATACATGAAATCAGTTTTTTATTTACAACCACTGAATTTTTTCACTGAATCAACTTAAGTGCAATAAGTAAGAATTACTTTGTCACATATTTTCTAAAATATTGGACTATCAGAATATTATTGCAGTTCTTCTTAATAAAAGTGATCACAAAATGGCAGCTAGGCCCTTTATTGACAACGTGGCCAAAAGTGTTGATAAAGGCATGATAATGCTATATATATATATAGTCAGAATCTTTTCATCCAGTTGACTAGGGGAAAAATTCCCAGCATATATATCAGTGGTCTATTAAAAATGGCTTTGACTATTTGACACATTGCCATAATAATATCAATATGTTAAAGAATAAAACCAATTTATTTGTATTTCAGATGTGCAAAATATTTAAGTCTTGTGATGTATAAAGGTAAATCAATAAGTCTCTTTCTCTCTCTCTCTTTATATATATATATATATATATATATATATGCACATACACATGTATAAAAAATATTTTAGCATGAATTTTTACTGCAACTGGCCACTGAAAATGCAAGATTTTTAGCCTCTTCAAAAAAATATACCTGTGTATAGTGCCACCCACTATTTTGGGCATAAAATTTTGATCATAAAACCTTGCACTATATTCAAGTATATATGGCAATATAAATTCTATCAGTAGAAAGTGACTGGACATGGAACTTCAGTAGTTTTTTTTACTGATTATTCAAATATTTAATTCTTTAATAAGTCATACAAAAGTAAATATACTGTTTACTAATCATCATATCAACTTGAATATTTAAAATATCAGTCAATCAATACTAAATATTGAACTCAAGTTTTCAATATAGCAGATCTATTTCAACCAGCTGATTATTTTTTTAATTTTTTTTTTTAATTTTATTTTTGCATATTTGACATTTAAAGTAAAATCATGTAGAATGAAATTTTCCAGTCAAGGTTGCTTCAAGATTTAAATTTCTTTTTAAAAACTCTTTCTTTGATGAGCTGAGAACATGTCAGTCTCCACTCACATATATAAAATAAAAAACAAAACTATCATCTGTCTATATTTCTGAGATGAATTATTGTCACAATTTGCACTATTTGGATTGTTCAAATGGCTGCCTTCATTTTTGTTGTCATATTCACAATAGTTATTGTACACTCCAGCCTTCTTTAGCTGATTGGAATTTTAAACCAAACCCATTATTTTGTCCACTTGGGTAGATTGTTCTCATTCCATGTGCCATTCCTGATATCTCAATTTCAGTTATTTCCCTTTAGTAACTCAACTCTAAAAGTTTTTCCACCGCTACTGTGGCCAGTTATTAAACTTGCAACTCTTTGTGTTAAGTCACTGGATTACTTAAACCAATATTTTTATGCACTGAGCCATGTATTTACAGTGAAGGTAGTTTAAATGCAGAAATATTAATATATTATTTTAGAATATGGATGACTGGATTCAAAATTACAAAGGTTTAACTGGATTAATTGATCCAGTCATCACTCTGCTTTTAGTCATGACATTGTTTTAAATTATTTTTTATTTGTTTTATTTTTCAGTCACCGATAAACAAAATAGCATGTGTATGTCTTCATGGTTTGTTTACTAATTAAAGTTACTTTAAACAGTGACCTCAGTTGTCCCTTTCTCACAAAGCTCTTCCTATTCTAATTTAACTCTAACACCATCACATTTCTTACAACTTACAACTAACCTCAGTTTAATATTGATCACAATCCTATGTTAAGTCATCATAAAAATGGATAAGATTACAAGTCAATTTCTAAAGTTTGGAAACTGGTTTGTTGATAGAATAACTCAACAAAATTATTAACTTGCCAGTAGCAGTTCAAAAATCAAGACAATATTATCATATATGAATAAAAATGCGTTTAGTCTTAAAAAATATAATATTCATGGATGAAGTGCACTAGATATTTGGATTCCAGGCTGAAGCAGGGGATCAACATTTTAACCAAAAATTATAACCAGTTGCCTTTTTTACTGACCCCTGAAACTCTATATTGCCTCATTTCCTCTTCATTTCTCCAGTAAAAATTATTTGCAAGGTATTCCTAAAATACACAGGATAATTCAATTCTGTCTGGAGCACTTGCATTCATTTCTGATCACTGGCAATAAGTTTTGCCTTATCTTCAATCAACAATATAGAGATTAAGTGCCAAAACCTGATTTGATTTTAGTTAAAATATTATTGAATTTAATGATTTTAACTGACTGACTGAAATATTCAGATTTTTAATGTTGAAAATCTTAGAAGATAAACTACAGTGTCAGAGTAGCAATAGAGTTTGTGGGTAGCAAATAACAATGAACCAGAACCTTGCCTATATATTTGATGCTCAACTGAAATTATTATTTGAATACAGTTATGATTGTTTTGTCATGATTTTTCTTTTAGGCCAAGATTTGTTTTGTTATTGTAGTGAATGAAAGTTGTAAGGATTAATTTGGGTGTTGCATTTCATGACGGATCAACCAATATTACACTTGAGTCTATAAATCAACAGTGGCATGTTAATGCTTGCTTCCATAGCATTAATGGTGTTTATACATGAGTTCATAGGTAAACATTGACCATATTTGTTTTTGAAATGGGTGGTAAAATACAGGGTCTCCTACAGAAGGTAGAAAGGGAAAGTGAGGAGAAAGAGCAAAACATAAACTTCAAGAAAACCCGAATGCATAGTCATTGGCAAAAAGGGGTTCCTAAAATGCCAACGACAAGTTTAGAACACTAAAATCAAACAGGTACAGAGATCTAAATACCTGGGAAACATTCTTACAGAGGATGGAAAGACAGGAAGATTTTGTTGGAGACAAAGAAAAGAGTACTGAATTGTTATGTGATATCTGTCCTCCAATATGGCAGTGAATACCGGACAAAAATAAAGGAAAGACTCGAAGCAACATAAATGTGGTTCTACAGAAGAATGTTGATGATACAATGGACCAAACATGTGAACAATGATGAGATTTTGGAGGGAATGTGAACAAAAAAAAAACTCATACTTGGCATCAGGATGAGACAGCTGAGGTTTTTGGGATGTGTAATGAAAAAGGGTTCAAGTTCAGCCGAGTTCAAATTCCAGTTGAACTCCTTGCATTCACTTATGCACAAATACCCTTGGGAAAGTTATAGGTTAAATAATAGGACAGACTAGTTTCTATAGCCTTGGCTGGCAGCTAGTCTACTGCAGAAAGCAATGGCAACCTACTGTGGGATAATCTTCTGCCCAGTCAGTCATGTCTCTTTCAAGACATGATCACCCAAGCATGTGTCACATATGGCACTTAACTGACTGAATGAGGAAGGAGGGCTTGGAGAATCTGATATTTACAGGACAGATAGCAAGAAAGAGAGACTGGGGAAAGCAGTGTGAGACCTACTTGATAGGCTTGTGCAGGGGAAAGTGAAAATCCATGATCATCTACATCCTGAAAGGAAATGACACATGAAGAAAAAGAAGAAGGTAAACATTGACCATGTTTAAATTTCAATCAAGAGGTCAATTGGTCATGTTGATACGTTAATCTAGAAGTAAACATTCATTGTGCTTATACTGAGTATTGGCTGGGTTTATACTTTCATCTGTGAATATGTTTATACTTGAAATTCTAGATAAATATTGGTTTGTTTATAATCGATCTGCCTACATCAACCTTGTAGGTGAGCCCATTTTGAGTGGTGCCTTAACACTCTTCTTTGGATACAATCAACATATTCTCGGTCCTGCTGACAGCTCATTTTTCCACAGTAGGTTGCCATTACTTTATGCAGTAGATCGATTGCCAACCAAGGCTATAGAATTCAATCTGTCCTGTTATTTAACCCATAGTTAGAGAGTGAATAGATGGATTATACCTTTTCCAAAGGTTTTTGTATATAAGTGAATGCAACAATTTTAACTGGAATTCAAACTCAGCTCTCTGACTTTTCATTTCAAGCCAATATTCACTGCACCACAACGTGCAGCCTATTATATCATGTGTTACATAAACAGCCAGTGAGCAAATATTACAATATTCAGAGCTGTTGGGCACAACTCTCCAAGACAAATTCCATGCTTCATATAAATCAGCTAAGAGAAAGGTATCCCAGAGTTCAGTGCTAATTATTTTAGACACTACCACAAAACTTAACGATCTCAATAATATAGCCAGGAATAAAACAATAAAATTTTGGAAATTCTAAATCAGAAATATTAGCTTTGGAATCAGGTATGATAAGCAAACAATCCTATAAACAGTTTGCTTGGAAGAATTCTAGATGTGATTAAAAGAATATTATATTGTTGTTATTTTATAGCTATAAAGCTAATGAAATGTTGTATTTATTTCATGACACCCAGTAGGTAAGAAAGTGAAGTTTGAACTCTTTCACTTATTGACTAAAGATTCTAGGAAATCATGTTTCATATTTATTTCTACCCAAACTCTCTTTATTACTTTGGCTAGAATGCATGCTGATTTGAATATGCATATTTATATATGTACCAGGCATATTGGTATTTTTATGGGTGTCCCATGATATATGGCTGAAGTATTTAAAATAGATATGAACATGCAGATAGATATAGATGTTAAGAGGCATAGATAGCTAGCTAGCTAGCTAGATAGATAGATAGATAGTTTATTAGATATGATCAGACAAAGGTGGATATGAACATACTGATAGATAAATACATACATAGGCTTGAAAAAACTCATGTCAGCAGACTGATATAAATAAATATGAATGAACTTAGGCAGAGATATGAAATAATTGTAATGGACACGAACAGTTAGAAATGAACAGGTTTAAATAGAAAATATTATGTGTATCTTCCCTCCAGCTATGAGTCAAATAGCATGGTAGACTGGGCTGGCAACCAGTCTAGGAGGGCTTTTCAGGGACCTTTTGGTATACTATGTTCACCAGGTTTCTGTATTCAGTTCTTCTGAATATGTGTTCATCTTTTTCTTCTATGTGCCATGTCCCTTCAGGATGTAAGCAGGCATGGTCCTCCACATCCACCTATCCTATATAGCTCTGAATAATTTTTCTCTTTTTATTTCTCCCAAACCCTCCTCTGCCATTCATTTCCTTAAGCCTATCAAATATGTCACACATTGTTTTACCCAGTCTCTCTTTCACTCTATCCATTTTGTGAGTTTTGTCTATACCCTCCTTCTTCATTACATGTCCAAACATACTCAGCACTATCTATCTATCTATCTATCTATCTATCTATCTATCTATCTATCTATCTATCTATCTTAGCCTGTTCATACTTTCCCAGTGGTATTTGTACAAAAATAAATGTAACAAATTTGATTGGAATTCAAACTGAGCTCAACAATTTTTCATTTTGTGCCACTCATCCTTAAACCACCTGCACATCCATTGTCAAATCTACATTGATGAAATATGTCTAAGTTAACAAAATGCAGCAAATTTGATCAGCCCCTTGCACCTTGCAGATTTACGAGCTTCCTGCTGGTTAAATGAGTTTGATAACATATTGCAGAAAAGGCCAAGCCTCAAGCAAAAATAAAAAATAAGGCAAAGTTTTTCAATATTGTTTCTTAAGACACCAGCTTGCTTGTACCTTATAAAAATGTTAATATATTTGTTAAATATGAATAGATATGCAGTTTGGTTAAAGGGTTTGTAGTTGAGTCACAGAATATTTGATCATAACATGGGGAAGTAGAATAATAGGCAGCTATGGCTAAGCTCTGAATGGTTATTAAGGGCAGAAAAATTGTTATTAATAATTGGTTTAATAATTAATAATTATAATTATTTCAATAATAATTTAGTAATTAATAATTGGTTCAAATTGTCATTCTTTATACTGTTTTAAATGTTGTTTCTGAGAAAATACTCTCAAAAGCCCAAATGGTTACCATTTTGAAATAAATATAAACAACATAGTTCTTTTATTCTCATGATATATATCCCAATAAAATATGTTATGCCCTCTGTAAATAATCTGCTTCTTAAATAATAATATAGATGTTCTTATTTTTTCACCTTATTCTTCTACTTTTAAAAAACCTATTAGACCTTTTTGGAGCCACTCTACTGAAATGATGATTAAAAAAATATCCCACTGCACAAATTGATAGACAAACCCTACAGATGCATGCTGGGATTTCTTCTTAACCAATAAAAGTGGACTACTTCTTGATTTCATTGGACAATTTTTTATTTTTTATTTAGAAGTTAGAATGCTACAATCTTCAGATTATATCCCTTTTGTGTGTGAACATCAATCTTACTTTCTGAATTTTTCCAAGTTTTATTCAATCAAATTCTTTTAGTACAATTTCAATTAAACAAAATATTAATAGTTACTTTTGAATAAGAACGATAGATTCTTGATGTAAATAACTCTGCTATTCTGAGTTACAATCTAAACAGTAATACTTAAGTCTCATGATAATATGGTTACAGTTAGAGAAAGTAAACACATTTTTCTTATCAATTCTCCCAAGCAAGGCAATAATGTCACTAAGGCATAAGGGTCTATTGGTATTAAAAGAGAATGAGAAGATTTTAGAAGGAACCAGAAACCCAATCTTCAGCAGGAAATGGCCAGAGAAGAGGGTGAACCAGATGATAAGTGAACCTATCTGCTACTATTGAGTAAAAAACAAATCATCTGTAAATAAAATTTCAGAGTTTAGGCAGAGAATTCTTGAAAAGTAACTGAAAACCCAACCCTGAACAGAAAACAAGAGAAAAACGTTTACTTCTTTGAAAAAGTTTCTGACTCATTATACAACAGCAAAGTCTTAGCACACATGATTAAATATTGATGTATAAGAATAAATTAAAATTATAATTCAACATGTTATACTTTTTGTTTACCTAAGATCAGAGTATAGTATCTGGTCCCTTCTGAACTGGAATGAATTAAAAAAAGTTTGGGAAAGTTAGGGTGATTAGAAAAAAGGGAAAAATGTGTGAAGGAGGTAAAACATCTAAAGAACATGAAAAGCAAATCAGATGAAGGTGATATATATATATATATATATATATATATATATATACACACACACACACACATATATTATCTTACATCTATACCATGACTTGGAGCTTCATGTACTGTGCAATTGTCAGATACATATTATGAACTGACTCTTTCTAGATTTTAATTTTTATTTTTCGCTTTTGCACTGTTTAAGGTTGTGAAAATTATATATCTATAATTTTCACCTAAATACACAATATATATATATATATATATACATACATACATACATTATATATATATGTGTGTGTGTGTGTAGGGTAAAATGGAAAAATTTTCACCATTTTATGTTTATATATATATATATATATATATATATATATATATCATGTATTTAGGTAGAAATCCCTCTTTTATCCAAGTTTTGTTAAAAATGATAGACAAGTTACTGTGCTTAAGTTTTTTAAACTATTTTTTATGTGATCTTATTATTTGTTTTCTTTTCAGCACATAAATTACATAAAATTGTTTGTTTTAAATATCAATGCACTTTTGGCTATACTTTTAGCTATTAGCAAGGACGAAATAAAATTCATCCTTGATAATGTCTAAATGTATAGGTAAAATGTATGGATAAATAAAACATTCAGCCAATTTTATATAATTTATGCACAGAAAAAAATTATAAGATAATGTGAAAATTTATATAACAAACTTAACCACAGTACTTTGTCATTTTTAATGAAACTTGCACCTATATAATGTATGTGTGATAGAGAAGAAAAGAGGTAAGAAAGTGATAGATGTTCTTGCTGAGTAGCTATCTGGAGACAATAACGAAAGATGAGAAATTGTGATACTTTATGTAATTCTTTATGGAGCTGAGGCAAGACTTATTAGTTATCCTTCTTTCAATTGCTTTCACACTTACATTGTAAGTTTGATTCAGTCTTTATTGAAACACTGACAAGTAATCATAACATTCTAATAACTAGAGCTGTTTGGTTTATCGTCCACTATTGATCACTGCATATCAAGTTAATGTATCTCTCTGTTGATACTCACTTATCTGTTCAATTGGCAAGGTTTTTTGTCATTGAGGTTTTGTTTGACTCCTATCAATTAGTCTGTTAAATCTGCTCAGAGATTAACTCCTACCAACTTAGGTTACTGGGTCTGAGGAACATGCAAACCCCTTCACCACATCTAAGTAATTAAGCATGAGCAAAAGAATGATAAATGGAGGATACAGAAAAAAATATTTTTTTTTTTTTTTTTAATGAAGCTAATTAATTTTCGTATAAGATTTAGATAAATATATGCTGTAACATTGAAAATTTGAAAAGTTAAAGGCAAAAGTGAAAAGATAAAGACAAAAGATGAGAAACAAAGAGGGATATGAGATCCTGGCTAATTTCGGTTGTCAGTACCTGTGAAGTTTCAAGAGAGCCAGTTCATCTCCTTCTTCATCTCTGTGGCATGTCCCTTCTTTGATTTAGTCATCTGTCACTTTTCATGTACTTTATAATTTCCATTTTCTCTTGCAGATAGAGGAAACATGGTTCATTCCTCAATCTAGAGATTCTAGTTTGTTTGATGATTTTCCATTAAACTTCAGATGTTTTATTCTCCTCTTTTAAATTCCAAAAATATTTAGAAAGTGAAGTCATATTTCATTTGTCTTTATTAGTAAAAGATGAGAGATGACTGTAAAAACCACTTTTTAAAATGATTTTCTTGTATAACCAATATAAACTTTAGTAACACTTTGCCTTTCTACTGATAAGATGGCGCACATATAGACAAGGGATTTAGTCAAACACTTGTTAGATGAAGGGCATTGGTTGGAATTTCTACAAATGCATAAGTTTTTACTATGGGGCAAATTTAAATGAGTAGTAGAATTACAGTTGTCATTGTTATATAATTTCAATATTTGATTGTGATGTAATTTTATTATTCTTTTAAATTAATAGTGCAGCTATAAGTAAGTTTTAGAGTGTTCTGATTGAAAATTTTACTTTTAAGATTAATTTTAGAAAAAATTTTATTAAGTAATTTAAGAAATGTATGTCCCAGTTTAATATCAACTAATTGATTAAATATGATATACCATATATCATACCATATGATTTTTCTGTTTTTGTTTTTCCTTGTAGAACAGCTATATTCTTTGACAAAACTAATCTCAGAAGATCTAAGCCCACTATCCCTAAAAACTTTAAATTCTGAAAGATTTAACTTGAAATACTATAACAGATATCTATATCTGTCTACAGTTCACTTCCAGCCAAAATTTAAAATTTTTTCTCTCTTAGCCATTTTCATTGTCTCTCCACCTTTCTTCTTTCTGTACATTTTCTCACTTTTGTCCTTTTTGTTTTCCTCTTCATTTTATACTTTATCTGTATCTTTCCTTTTCCTCTTTCTTTTACTTTTCTTTATAGAAGTACAGTTTATTTGTAAATACCAAAAGATTTCAGCCCAAACACTATAACTGATGTCAGTATCTCTGCAATTCACTTTCAGCCATTTCCATTGGCTCTTCCCTCTCTACATTTTCCTCCTCACTTTCAGTTTCTTCTGTATGTTTTCTTTTCCTCTTCCTCTTCTTGATTTCTTATCTTATTTTCTGATCTTTTTTTGCCTCTTTCTTTTTAATATCTTTTTACCTTGTACAGGAAAAAAATCCAAAAATAAAGGAAAGTGTTGTTCTTAAAAGAAAAATCTTTTTAAATAAAAACGTTTATTACCATCATTGTTAACTACCTAATGAGACATTGTTCTTTCAATGTTAAAACAAAATGTACAATTTTGTAGTAGTCTTAGTGTGCACATGTTCTAATGTAATAATTAATAATAAATATTCTTTGCTCTATTTTTATATTAAAGCACTGTTTTAAATTAATGTTTTGAACATTGTAACTATTTTCTTCATTCTTATTCATTTGAATATGTATATATATATATATGTATATATATATATATATATATATATATATATGTGTGTGTGTGTGTTTAGGGTAAAATGGAAAAATTGTCACCATTTTATGTTTATACACCCATGTATTGTTTGCTTTTGATTTTGTTACCCTACACACACACACACACACACACACACACACACACACATATATATATATGTGTGTGTGTGTGTGTGTTTAGGGTAAAATGGAAAAATTGTCACCATTTTATGTTTATATAATTATTTATACACCCATGTATTGTTTGCTTTTGATTTTGTTGACTGCAGAGTATAATAGGGCACCATGACACAATTCACTTCACCAAATATTTAAAAACAGCATGCTGTTCTGCTAATCATGTGTTGGAAGATCCAATATAAAAATTTCAATGAGTTTGTTTAGAAGGACAGTGCAAAGTATTCAAAAAAATTTGGATGAGTCTAATAGGGATTATGAAGATGTTTGGATGATTGCTAAAGATGGCACTTCATTCTGCCAGAAATTTGGAAACAGTGTGCTATACTTTTAGGCATTCATCCGTAACTTCATAGTCTTTGGGTATCAATCTGAAGACAGGGCAGATGATCTAGAAGAAGTTGGATTTTATATCTAATCAACACCATTGTGTTTGGCGTGATCACCAGTGATGACAATATTATGTTGCCATCACTCTGTTTATCTTTTCACAGGTCCTCAGACTTAACACAAAGGCTCTCCACCTCAAATTTCTTGACTAATCTTGAATGCTAGTATTTCTTCCAACCAAGAAAATATTGACAATTCTCAGTCACACCCTTAAATTTTTATTATTTCATGCGTTGAAGTCAGAAGGTTGTAACCACTTGACTGTATCCCTTTTGTGTGTGAACACTATTTCTGTTTTGTAAAATTTTTGCTTTGTTTTTGACTTGCATTATATGTGTATTGTTTTGTATTATTCTACTTTGTTATTTTTTCTTTCTCTTCTTATTATTGTTAGTTGAGAATTTTGCCAGTTTCGAATTTTTAAGAATTTTGTTAATTACACTTAATTATGTTTGCATATTCTACATTGTTATGAGGTTTATTTTGTCAAGAATTTGGAAACCCAATTTATAATAATTCCATAATATTGTCTAAATATCAATACATGTATTTGCTAACATCTGAAAGAAATGCAAACAATGATATTGATTAGCTATGATATATTATAAAAGCATTAATAATATAGTGAATTGAAATTTTCTTTTTGAATTTCTTGTATGTGGAGTCATTGTGATTTATATTCAAACTTGCATTTATCTTTGTTGCTATTATTATAACATTTCAGCTGTTTTCTCCAGCCTTCTTCAAGAGTCTGTCAATCTGGCTTATCTTTAGTGAATTTTGAACTGAACTTTTTCTTTGATCAATAGGTGTAGATTTTTCTCATTCTGTTATCCATATCTAGGGCTATCTTGTCATGTACTTATGTAATACTGCTCAGTTATTGTTTACAATATTTTTGTTAAGTCTAAGTCTGTACTTCCTGCCCCCAAAAAACAATCGTTTAATAGACTAAAAATTCAAAAAGAAAGTGAACTAATGCAGTTCATGAATTTGGTGACATAATAATGGTAACTTTAAAAAAGAAAAAGAAAAAATTAAGTCATAATAAAGAAATTAGTTTTATCTATATTTCTTTCTTTTATTAGAAGTTAAGTTATATCTAATAATGTTCGTAAGTTATATGCAATAATAATGATATAAGTTATATTTAATAATAATTATAACTTTCTATTTAATAATATAAGTTATATTTCAGAATAATGTAAATTATATTTAATAATAAGTTAAATTTAATATAATAATAATAAGTTAGATTTAATAATGATAATGTTATATTTAAGAAAATAATAAGTTCAATTGAAGAATATGTTATATTTGATAATAATAATAATAATAATAATAATAATAATAATAAGCAATGGAAATGACATAAAATGGTTAAGAAAAAAATCAATAAGAACAAAAAGGTTTGTTTTGCACTTTCAATCACCTTTTTGATACACCACATTGATAAACAGTAGGCTCAATTGAACAACATATCTAACTATCCCTGGTTGAGTCCTCCAGGCACTAACAATTCCCGTAAATAAATGAAAGTTTCATTCCCAGTTCATAGCTCAAACTCTCTGTTATAATGTGCTCAGCGAGCAATTTTGTCACATCTGATGCATTTTCTGAGAGAAGAAAATCTCACCTCAGATAAATAGTTTTCCCCCAAAAACCAGGAATTCTGTCTTTTAAGAGGATATTCTTCTTTTGATACGGCTAATCAGTTTGCATCAATGTTTTGCATCGCTTAGAAAATCGCAGGTTACCTATTAGACACTCACATCAAAGGAAAGGCACCTGCAGGTCTTCACCAACTGTGCTTTTTCTGAAGCATATAGATACCAATTAAATAATAATAGGAACAAAATAATGACCTCTGTGTACTGGAATACATTAAAGAATCAATGAAATGGTACATCCTCTTGCTGTAGAAAAGAGGATATTGCTTCATAATAGAAGTGTTTGCTTGCTGCATAATAAAACCCAGCAAGAAATACTTCTGGGGTAGAAAAAAACAGGAACTAAAGATAGAAATAAGAATAAACATATCAATAAATAAATAAATAAATAAGGCTTATTATTCCTATGATCAAGGATGTGCAGTTAATGTTACAGATATAAGCATGGGAAGTAGAATTGGTGTACCAAGTTCAAATTCTGGGCTAGTCTGTTTCATTTTCATATGCATTGATACCCTTGAGAAAGGCATGAACATGTTTTTTCTCTCACCAGCTATGGATTAAATAGAAGCATGAACTGGGACTTCTAATCTTAGGTGGTAACCAGTCTAAGTAATAAAAGGAAAACTTTAAATTCCAAATTAGGGAGAACTCAATTAAAAAAATTTATCTTCTCCAATAAAGCATAATTTACAGATAATAAACAAAAGAAGTCTATGGAGAGTCATGATTACCTTTGTCCATCAAATGAACATAGCAATAAAACTGTACAGATTTACAATTTAGCATTTATTGTAATCTCACAAGAAATATGAAAATATATGACTTTCAGTGATTTTTTCATTTTAGTGGCAGATTTTTTAACCAAAAATGACTTTTAAAGAATTAAATTTTATTTTTTACAAAACAACTGAATATCTGATTTTAAGTTGTCAGAGCAAGATTTACATTCTCAAAATATGCAAACATATATTAGGACCTTGAATAAGTTCTTACTGATTTTTGATGAAAAATAATATTTTATTTACAGAAAATAGTAAGAAACATGTCACTGAAAAAATTGTCCATCAATAGCCACTACTTTTTCTCATCTTTCTGATAGAGTTTGAATACCACATCAGAAAAATGACACATCTTTTGAGTCTGATCACAAAACACATTTTTTGATGTCTTCATAAAAATGAAAGTGCTGCTAAGCTAGGACATGTGTTATTGACTTGAAAAAGTGCTAATAGATGAGGCAATGTCTGCTGAATACAGCAGGTGGGAAGGACTTCCCATTTAAGTGTTTCCAGGTAGGTTATCACTGGTTTTGCAACATGTGGTTTAGCATTTTCATGTTATAAAATCACTTTTTCTTTGATGCTTAACTCAAATGCATCAATTGTAGTTGATAGTAATCTCCCGTGATGGTTTTGATCAGTTTGAGCAGCTCATAATAAACTACACCCAGCTGATCCAACTAAATGCCAAGTAGAAGCTTCGAACTATAGATATTCGGCTTTGTCACCAATGTTGGTGCATGGCCAGCCTTACCTCACGAACTCTTATGCTTAGATTTGTTATAGTGCATCCACTTTTCATTGCCAGTCATGATATGCAAAAAGTCTTTCCTTTTCTGCTGTTGAAGCAGCTGTTCACATACAACAAGACACCATTCAGCATTTCCTGGCTTCAACTCATGTGGCACCCAATGTTCTTGCTTTTTAATTATTCCTAAGGCTTTCAAAAGTTTTGAAACAGTCGTGTGATCAACTCCTAAGGATTATGTAAGTTCCGTTTCTGCCTGATATGAGTCTACATGAGGTGATACCCCCAGTTCTTCATCTTCAAACTTTTTGATGCACTAGAGCATTCTTTATCTTCAACATCAAAATCCATATTTTTGAAGCATTAAAAAGCATTAAAATCTACCTCTGCATGTTGTTTTCAATCGAGCATGTTCACTGTAAGTCTCAACAGGAATTTTGTGTGCTTCAGCTGCAGATTTTTTTTAAAATGTAGTGCAGTAAAATTCCTTGCAAATACAATTTTTTGGCATGTAATTCAACTTCAGCAAAACAACATAGACTGAATTTCCTTACAGATCTATTACCATCTGAAACTACAAGCTCGCAGTTCTGGGAACACCATCTGTTGGAAAACAGCAAGAACTTATTGAAGGTACAAATATATTCAGAGAATGCAATTCCTGTTCTTATATATATATATTAGTCATCCACATACAAGCCTGTTTTGCTGTATCACAGCTCATCAGTGTAGCTAGACACAGCCACTTGCTTCTGGCTGGGATCAAAACTCGACCAATTTGGTGTCAGTCAAAGTCACTATTCTCTAAGCTATAGACACATGGAATCCAAGAAGGGAAATTTTAACATGTTGTATCTAAGCAGTGTATACACATGCCAGTTACTGAAAGAACTCAATCCATTCTTGAAGGTTAATGCATATATCATAGAAGTGGAAAGTTCTTAATATTTTCTTCTCTAGAGAGTTCAATATTTTTACATATAAAAAATAATGAAAAGTCACACAAATGGCTACCAAGATGAAGACAATAGTCCGAATAATGTAAATAGTGTAAATACTACCTCATCTCAGCAATATAGAAAAAAATTAAAAATTTTAAATACATTGAGCTCTCTTTACTGGATCATTTTTAATATTTAATTTTAACAATTAATATTAATAAAACCTCCTTTGGGACTTTACCATGAAGCTGCTTCCTTTTGATTTTAAAATATATATATATATATATATATATATATATATATATTGACATAAATTAATAAATATGCATATAATGAGCATTGTGGAGCAGTGGATATCAGCTCAGAATGAGAAATCGGAGAGTCAAGTTCAATTTCCTTGCATTTATTTATGCGCAAATACCTTTAGAAAGGGTAATAATTTCTCTCTTCCCTCCAGTTATGGGTTAAATAACAGGACAGATTGGGTTCTATAGCCTTGACTGGCAACCAGTCTATTGCAGAAAGTAATGGCAACCAACTGTGGGATAATCTTCTGCCCAGTCAGTCATGTCTCAAAAGAGATAGGTTTACCCAAGCATGTAGCATGTATGACACTTAACTGACTGACTGACATATGATGGTGCACACATGTATAATATTATAATTTAGGTGCTAATAAAACAGTGCTCAGTGTATGAACAGAGCTGTATTATATATATATATTAATAAATATGCATATTGTCTTATGTCTGTGGCACAACTCAAAGTTGAAATATGCACCTGATGACTGCATACTGCATGAAGCTCTGAGTCATGCCATAGACGTAGGATAATATCTTTATTTATGAATATACATCTGAATAAATATAGTTATAAGGTGTGCTAAGGATAAAGTGATCAATATCAGAGATAGTGTATGTAAATATAAAAGAGTGAACATTGAAGTCAACACACAGCGGCGACAGATTGTTTCATGCTTAGCAGAATCATCAAGCTACCTATATATATATATATATATATATATATATATACACACACACAAGAGAGAGGGGGGAAGAGAAAGAGAGAGACATATATACACTCATTGACCACTTTATGAATTATACTCTTCTAGTACTAGGTTTGGCTCCACTTTTGTCTTTAGAAATGTCTCAGTTCTTCATGGCAAGTATTGAACAATGTTCTGGAAGCACTCCTTCAAAATTTATGTCCATTCTATTCTTCATTCTACAATTATTCCAGATTGGCTGGCTTCATATCCTAGATTAGAATCCTCCATTCTACCACATCCCAATTGTTCTCTATGGGAGTTTGATCTGGTGATGAAGGAGAAAAACACATATTTTTTATATGGAAGTGGCCACCAGAGGATAATTTCACCTTAGGCACAAATTATAGTCAACCACTATACCTAGGTAGGCTGTGGCATTTAAATGATTTTTTATTGGTATCAATAGTCTCAGTATATGCCAAGAAATATTTCCTATACCATTACACAACTACCACTAACCTGAACAATTTTTGGAAGTAAGATAGATCCAGACATTCATGCTGTTTACACCAAGCTCTGACCTTGCCATTTGAATATCAGAGCAGAAATCAAGACATCTGACCATATAATATTTATCCACTCTTCTATTATCCTAGGTAGTTTGCAGAATTTAAATGATCTTATATTAGTATAAAGGGCCATAATATATACCAGGAAAATATTTCTTACACTATTTTACCAACACCACCACAAGCTGTTGCTTCAAAGTAAGATGGATGTATACTTTCATATTTCTTTTTACACAAAATGCCACTATATATATATATATATATATATATATATATATATATATATATCATAAATTATATTTTAGAACATGTATATAATTTTTGTTATATACATCCACTACAAAGGTACATTCGTTTCAACATTGAAACTTCAATGTCTCATCAGGCAGTATGTATAGGAATGGAAAGCCTCTTTTATTATTTTGGTCAGTTTTGTGGACCATTGGAATTTGGAAAAAAGTGGTGTGGGTAGTTAAAATGGTTGATTAATGAGAGTCTTTGATTTCTAGACAGATTTAACATTAGCAGTTAGAATGTAAGTTTTTATTATCTTGTGACTAGACTATATCCTTTGGATTCACTTGGATATATATATATATATATATATATATATATATATATAGTAAGAAAGTGACAGAACATGTAGATTTAAACTCACTGTTCAAGCTTTTGCTTTTATAAAGAGTGCTCAATACTAAGTAGAACTTTATATTGTAATAGTTGTTACAATGGCCCACAAATCCCCCTGAAGAAGAGCAGTTATGCTCTGAAACACGAGAATTTTGAATATTCATTCTTTATATATATATATATATATATATATATATTAATTATAGTCTATAAGGAAACCTATATATATATAATCTAAATCTAAGAGACGTGAGAGCTTTTCAAAAATTGAAAATAAACACCCATCTACATTGTCTGACAGTTAACTAACCAGATTTTGAACATCAGTTCATATCCCCTGCTGAATTAATGTCTCACAAGAGACACAAAGATTAGAATTAAATCATAATATTAAACTGAGGGACCCTCATACATTGACCTACTTGTCAGTCCATCAAACACAAACAAACACACACACACATATATATATATATATACACAGAGAGAGAGAGAGAGGGGGGGTGCGATGAATAAATTGTCGTTTAAATTATGCAAAAATGAAAATAACACTGACATCTCATTTTAACAGTTATATTTACAAAAATTATACAAACATATCTTGAAATACTAAAGAGTAAATTTATTCAATGGAATCACCATTGGCTTCAGCTGACTTCAGAATCTCCTACATCTCTTCTAGACAGTATCTTTGTTTAAGTTGATGAATGTTTCCATAATCTTCCTCGCAGCTTATCTTTGGTGTTACAAAAAATTTTGTTGGTCTCTTGCCACTCAACTGTGCCTCATGCATAATAATCAAAGGGTTTGCATAGGTAATACTTTTAAGAATATTTTAATGCGTCTTTTGAAATCAAAATGCAAAAACCACCTTCTTTTTTAATCATGTTCAATATTTTGTATCTATCTTAATTTTTGTTGTTTCCTATTTTGCATTTAACTTACTAATTCACTGTATTTGCCCTGATAGAAATAATCTCTGATTCAGAAAAATATATTTATATTTTATTTTATACAATTGAAACACTTTTCTTCTTTTTTTGCATCTCATATTCAAAGCCTTTACTTTTTATATTTTCACCCTTTTACATTTAAAACAATCAAATGTAACCACAACATCTACTCTAGTAGCTTCTTTTCTCACACTTCCTATCTGTGGAACTCCCTTCATATACTTGCTTCCCTGATAGCTATATCCCCCCAAGCATTTAAATGCAGTGTCATTTGACATCTCTTATCTCCTTGACTCTCATCCTTTCCCCAACATCCCTTGTATCTTGTTCTCTTTTTCCACTCTACTCTCATGCAGATTTTTCACACTCGTCTTTCCATCCTTCTCTTACCCATTCTCTGACTCCCACTGTGACCTGTTCTTTCTCTTCACTCTCCTCTTATGTAACCCCTGTGCACCAGTGGCAGTACTGCCTTGCTTGGGGTTAAATGATTATAAAAAAACTAAATGAGTTTCCTGTATCACCAAAAGCTAACAACATATTTTAAATATTTTAGAAGTACAGTACAATTATAAATTATGATTCATTTAATTGCAAGCTAGAAATGATTTCAATAATAATTCATGCTGTTTTATTTGTGAAGTTTGGAAGAATAATAATAATTTTATTTCTTCTATGCCCTTAGAATGCCCACTGCATAGAGATAGGAGTTACTCAATCTCTATGTAGTCGACTCTTCTTTTAATGAAATCTTTTAATGAAATCTTTTAATGAAAAAAAAAATATTTAATGTAAAAGATTGTGAGAAGTGGGCAAAAAATTTAATCACTCTCTTGTGTGTGTTCTGATCCTGAAACCCAGGCTCAAGTTTCACCGTGGTTGATAAACAAAGAAGGTGACTTCTTGATTATATGAGCCTAGGATGATGAATCTAACACACACAATGATAAGTAAGAGTGGAAAAAACATATCTTGGGTTGACCCAAGCTTGTCAGAAAAATTGGGTCAACAAAAATGCTCAGAAGCTATTAGTGGTTAAACTAGCTTGGAGTCACAAGTCATCTTAACTGAGGGTTTGAGTGGATTGGCTTTATTCAACTAATGCTCACATCTGATTATATGCTCTCTCCCATAAACTGTAACTAAGCTTTGCTCAGCATAGTTGCAGCATAAACTAACAGTTGGCCCTGTGAGTGTTGAAGAAATACAAATGTACCTGAACAGACCTCAATTAGCTAGCCATTCTTAGTAGATTTTTTTAATCTTTTCAATAAAGCCACTAAAACACAAGGGGTTACTGAGTGTTAGAGAATATGTAAAAGAAAAAAAATACTATAAATGAGAGAGAATGATAAAAGAACAAAAATTACGAAGATAGTAGATAATCTGACATTACATTTAATTTTTTGATGATCAAAATTGAGTGGAATGTAAGAAGCCGGAAGAGATTTTGAAAGTGTGATTCAAGAAACTGTTAGTATAGAGCTTATAGTTATATTTAGTCATTTCAACTGTAAAATGATGTGACCTTGCCACCAGTTTTGTCTTCTTCTTCTTCTATGTGCCCTGTCCCTTCAGGACGTAGGCGATCATGGTTCTCCACGTCTCCCTATCCCTTGTGGCTCCTAGTATGTTTGCTCTTGTTACACCTGGCAGCCCCTGTTTCGTCATCCACCTGATCAATCTTTGCAAATATGTTATCCACTGCCTTCCTCTGTTTCTCTTTCCTTCTGTCTGGCCAGTCAGTATCAGGTTCTCCAAGATCTCCTTCCTCATTGCATGTCCCAGGAACTTCAGTTGTCTCTTCCTGATGCTCAGTCTCAATTTCCTCTTTGTTATCATCCTTTCCAACACCTCATTGTTGCTTGCATGCTCAGTCCACGATATCTGCAGTATCCTTCTGTAGAACCACATTTTTGCTGCTTCCAGTTTTGTCCTCATTTTTGATGATATTGTTGAGCATTGTCTAGTACTGTGCTTAAATTCATAGAGTCAAAGTACCATAGCGAAAACAGAAGACATTAGTCCAAGAAGGTACAATGAATCACTCATCTGGAGGTTAACATTAGCCAAGCTGAGAGAAAGTAAAAAGGGGTCTCTTAGATGATTAAAAGGTAGCAGTTTTATTCTGGAGGGGTTAAAATTAACAAACCATTCTTTGCTGATTTGACCTTATTGAAATGCTGAGACTTAGAAGAGTCGCCAGTAAGGATTTTGTAATTCAAATAGAAAGACTGAATCAGTTAAAAAATTTGACCAAAAATATAACATAATCTTTGAGCTTGTGATGAAAACCAATATGCCAAACCCTGTCATAAGCCTTAAAGATATGCAAAGTAACAGCCCTAGCTTCACCATTCTTATCTAAAGCTTGATAGACTCTTTCACATATAATCATTAACACATCAGCATTTGACTCAGAGAAGCAAAACCCATGTTTATCTGAAAGTAGACCCAGTTTTGTGAGATGATTAACCAATTCAAAGTTGATTAGAGCCTCTAGTATTTTGCCAAAAAGTGGTCGAAGACTAAAAGGCCGATAACTAGAAGGGACATGTTGTTCACTTGAGTTCATAAAAGCAGGAACGACAGAAGATGTTTTTTAACAAGAAGAAAAGTAAGAAGCGGCAAGGCACTTATTCTACAGTTTAGAGAGAACATAAGCCAATTTGGAAGCACATTTCTTAAGAACTATTGCAGGGATGCCAGCATGTTAATATGCTCTGAGTGAATGAATGGAGTTATATGCATATTAATCAATAGGACTTAAGTCAGGCAAAGATATTCTAGATGATACTAGAGTAGAGTTTGAGAATTTATGAGCAAAACATTCTGCTTAATATAAGTTAACATCTTGAATTGAGTGAAAAGAAGAGGGATAAAGACTTACTCTTATTTAAGACATTATTACAGTGCTGCCAGTAGTCATGAGAGCCAAACATATTAGAAGCTATGAGGTGTCTCATTCTATCTGCAAACAAAGAATTCGCCTCTTTGAGGGCATGTTTAGAATTATTACAAGCATACACAAATAAATTCTATTGTGATTGGAGCCATTATGCTGGAACACCCAGAAGAAGTGATACCTGTGAGCTACAGTGGTAGAACAGGACAGTGTGAAGCAAAGATAAGATTGTATTATTTTCTGAGATTGAGGGATGTCCTACTATGATGTATTTGCATTTTTTTTTTTTTAAATCATTTCATCCCAATCAAGACAGGTGCACAGGGGATTACAGAGAGAGAAAAAATGGATATAGGGGAGACCAAATAAAGGATGGGATTTAGAGAGATGAAAATTGTAAAGATTTGTTTAGCTCGGTTGGTATAATTAAAGAAATATTACTTAAAATCTCAACACAATGACATATATTGAAAGAATAACTCCATGTTTGCTCTAAATAAAAGAATATTTTTGTATCTTGTTTAAGATCTCAAATATTTTGTATATTTCTGTCAATTTAATCATTTTTCTTCAGTTTTGTATATATTTTGCTAGTTTTTTAATATTGTTATACATACTTTGTAATATTCCACAAATATAAAGATTTATTTACAAATATTTCTTGAAACTCTGTTATTGTTGTTTAATCTATGAAAATAATTTGGCTCCAAATAATTTATTTTGTCTTGTTCAATCATTTGAATTTTAAAGAATATCATTATAGAAGCAAATGCAAATTTCTCTCCCATCTTTCCATTAAATTACATTTTGATAGCTGGAGTTTTAATTCATTCAAATGTACAAACGAATAAATTAGATAATTCTATTCTACAATACAAATTCTGTAAAAACAATTGACCCTGGGCAATTGTAATTTTGATTATTTTAAAGATTCATAATCTTCTGCCAAGTAAGTATTTTCATGTCTAAATTTAGCTGAATTTATTTGCATTTTTCAATATACTTTTAACATAAAAGAAGTCAGTTGATGAATTAAGCAAGCTTTGTCATTGTAATTAGTATTAAGTAATGAACATTGTGGTTTTTGGTTCAATATAAGGATAAAAGAGAAAATTATTGACATTGAGTATAAGTTAAATTTCCCTCAGTTACAGAAAATGTCAGATCTTGTCATTTGTTTTTTTTGTATTGTTCTTCATCCAATACAGGGCCCAAGAGTCACTGAGGGTAGGGGTTATTGAATGATGCTGTTATAAGGGCACAAAGGGAGGAAGTAAGTAGTGAATATTATGAGGATATGTAGGATAGATAGCAGTTGACCTTAGAGTTGGAGAAGTTAAGATTGTAGTGGTCAGAGGGACATCCTCTCAGGAGTCTGTTCCATAAAAGGAAGAAGCTGTATAATTGGAATTTCCTCTCCTCCTTACTAATGGAATGCCAAGTGAATGAAGATGAGTTGATGTTAAGTACATGTACTGGTTTCAAACTAATTAAGGGATGATGGCAAAATACTTTCCCCTCCCCACTTTATAGGCAGAATCACACAAATGCATGCTGGGATTTTTTTCTAGCCAATAAAATAGGTTAGTTTTCGATTTTATCTAACTCACTCCCAATCTGTCTTGTCTTCAAGTCAGAATGCTACATTCAATTGTCTGAACTTGCTTTTGTGTGTTGATGTTAATTCTTAGCTTGTGAACATTTTGCCATGTTACTATTGCTTTGCTTTGTTCCTGTTAATTTGCCCTGCATATATCGTTTGCTTGTTTTATATTATTGTTTTTTCTTGTTCTTTTCTTATTCTTGTTAGTGCATATTGCAGACTTTGTCAATCTGTTTGTCAAACAGTTCTGTTACTTGTTTTTGGCAGGTTCTAGCTGTGAAGGTCCGGACTAGTGTAACTAAAGAATCTAGTTTGTTTGAACATTTGCTAAGGAAATAGTGAGAATATCTGTCTATGTTTTCTGAGATGAGGTACAGTATCTGTTTGCACTATCTACATTGTTCAGATGATTGCCCTCATCTTTATTGCCATATTCACAATGTTTCGACTATTATACACTCCAGCCTTCCTCAAGTTATATTAGTTGAAATTTCCCCAAGGACATATGGCCCAGTAAATAAAAGCATTGGTTGAAATAATCCAACAAGTGACTTGACCCAAAGTGTTGTGATTTCAGTCACAGCTGAGGAAACAAAAATTTGGAGAGTTGAGTTATGAATGGGAATTAAATGAATTTGAGATATCCTAAAAAGACATGATGCATCAAATTAGATTAATCTAATCCCATGGACTAAATAAAGGGTCAATTTCAAAATTCTATAATATATTATTTGAAGAAGGTCAGAGTTTACAATGGCTGAAACATCTAAATCTAAATCTAAACTTATTTATAAATGGAACTTTGTATGTGTGTGTCCATTACCTATAGACTCCAAAATGGCTGAACCGATTTTCTTGAAAATTTACACAGTTGTACTATAAGCATCTGCGGGTGTTCTTAGCTAGGTTTTGTGTCGAGGTACCCCCGATAAATATTGAAAATCGATAATCGAAAAAATTGGGTTATAGAAGGAATGGTCCAATTTTAATCAAATTTGATACACTCATAGACAAAGACATAAGAAACGATATTCAGAAGTTTCAAGGTTGAAGTTCTTACAATAGTGCAGAAAATTGGTAATATATATATATATATAAAAGGCAATATGTTTGTGTGTGTGTCTGTTTTTCTGTCAGTATATCCTTTATACAAATCCACAATTTTTATCCAATTCTCACCAAACTTCACACAAATATTCTTTAGGCTGAGTCTGAGCTCCAGGACTATGGATTAGTTTTAAAGCTTTCATTATGTCTGAGCAACACCAGGCTATACTGCTAGTTATAAAAATGAGAACAATATAAATAATGTGAACAGGTACTATAACTCATCTCAGAAACATAGACAGATATTCTTACTATTCTCTCACAAAAGATAACAACAGTCTGAATGATATAAATATTTTGAGTAGGAAGAAGATAGCAATGTTTTGTCTGTGGTGATGGGGATGGCATGGTGGAAAATAATTAAAAACTAGAATATTCACTCTTTGCAATGCAACATATACATGAACTCTTAATTACATTAAATCATAAGAAAAATTACTTGTATCAATCTTAATTCATTAATGCCCACTGTGAAATCCGATGTTATTTTTTAAAATTGCAAAAACATGAATATTTCTTTATGTATGTAAGTGTATAATAATTTTAGTTTGTCTATGTGGGATTCTATTTATAATATATATTTGTAAGTGTTTGAATGTATATCTGGTAGATATTATGTTTGTTGTTTTCCACGTGTTGATTTGGGAATGTTTTTACATACATGCTGTTTGTTTTAGATAAACATATGTTAAACTCTTTAGCAGTTGATTCAGTAAATGTTGAGTATGTAATTTAATGTTTATGAAATATGTCTATAGTTGGTAATATTGTTGTTAGTAGACCCCAGATGTAAATTCTTTATTAGGAATTGTGTTTTTTGTTTTTTTAATTAGGGTGGTATTAGTAAAATTAAAGTTATGGACAGTTTTGTTCCTGAGTATTATGAGAGAACTTAAAGGGTTGTCTAAATGTATATCTCTCGTATATTCATAGATACAGGCTTTTGGATCTTGTGATGTCCCACTAACATAACTTCTTTTTACATTGTAAAGAATTTATTTAATAAGTACTGGCATCTGAATTTGTGCTAGATTTATTTTTCTTCCTAATTATATCTCTAATTGTCTGATCATTTTTGTTCATGGGCTTAAAACTCGCATGCTGTGTGAAGCATATACACTGCTAGTGAACTGCTAGTCAGTCTAATCACTCTCCTCTTCTCCAATAATGTTCTGGTCCTGGGTATGACGGTAAACTGCATCCAGCAGTTTTGGGAGGTTTTGAGGAGCATAGAACTAATTCATAATTGCTATTGTTCTCAGGTCCACCCTGACCCAGAGTGATAGCACCTGTTAGGGTACCAGCTATGGGCAAATAATTAACTCCCAAACTGGGTTCAAAACACTATAAAAGTATAAAAATAGACTTTTATAGAAAAATATACATTTTTGAAGAAAAAATATTAGCAACAATACATTTTTGAAGAAAAAATTATTACCATAACACATTTTTGAAAGAAAAAAATATTCCCAGCAAAATATTTTTTAACACAAAACTAGAAGACATTTTCAGTTTTCTAAAATAAAAAAGAATAAAAACAAAAAATGTTCACTAAAATCTGACTAAATCAACCTTCTCACTTTAAACAAATATGAAAAAAGTTTCTTTAAAACCCTGCCATTTTGGCATTAAGCAACTCACAGAGGTTGATATGCCATTAAACAAAACTTAAAATCAAATTCAGATCCAATAATCCACATATATTTAAAATGGTAGGAACATTCCATTTCTCTATATAGGTAAATATACAAATCAAAGCATACTGTCTTTAAGTCAGGACTTAAAAATCTATTAAAATTCCTATTTAGATAGAAAAATGTCTACACTCTTTAGCATCAGCAAATAAAGCTTAAAACAAAACATTTACAAGAAAATATCTTGTTTTGAAGTTTTAAGATTCACAATTTTTTATTTTCATCATATGTCTAAATCTGTAATCAGATGAGCTATGATTTACAACTATAAATACTATGATTGTTTTTATGCATAATCAGGATATGTTAATATTACAATGTTAATTTTTTAAATATTTTACCCCAAACAAGGAAATAATGCTAATAAAATGCAAGATTGTTAGTGAGTGTGAACGAATATGAAAAAAAGCAAAACATTATTAAGGAGAAGGAAAATGTGCAAGATAAGAAACTATTGGCATGGAAATTACTGTTACATTTCACCATTTCAACTATAAAATGATGAGATTCAGCTGTCAATCTAGTACTGTGTATAAATTTGTAAAATTGAGGGGCAAAAGATGAAAGTTCATCAGGTTAATTACCATAAAAATATTTATTGAAAAGGCACAAGGAAACAACATTACATTTGAGAAGTGACTGAAGCCAAGATGCCAGACCAATAATATTGCAGATTCTTCTTTGCATTTTATCAAGCATTTCTGAATACATGGAAAAAGCACCAAACCAGAGGATCGTAGATATATAAGTTTGCAAAATAGACGCTGGTGAAAAAAATTAGGCCAACACAGTGAACCAACTTTTCTAGCAACAGTCCTAGCAATCGATTCAGTATAATCATTCCACTTCATGTCTGTGGAAAGCTTTAGCCTGAAAAGTTGCAATGAAATACTCACCTAGAGGTTAGCATCAGTCATGCCGATGGAAAGCAAAAAAGATTTTCTGAGATTATTAAAAGAAAGACGTTTAGTTTTGGAAGTTTTAAAATTAACAAGTCATTTCTTGTCCCAGTTAAGAATGGAGTTTGTTTTTGAATCATCAGTCAATTTGACCTTATTGAACTTCTTGTTCATTTATAAAAATTGTAAGATAATGTACACTATTTTCACAGGTGCATCTAAAATGCTTTCAGTAAATAAAATTTCAGAGTACTTATTTTCGACTGACTTAGATTTGAACTATGTTGATGCTCCTCAGGGTTAAATAAGAATAATGGTAAATTTTTGTTTTGTTCCCCGAAGAGATTTACCCTGTCGAAACTTTCTAAAACATCCTTAATTCCGTGCAAATGTATAGGCTGAATTCAAATCAATAATTGTTTATTAAAGAAACCTACCTTTTTTCATGTTATTGACCAGAAATAAATCGGACTATATCTCATCCCTCACCACCATTCTCATATCTGATTCACCGCTGAATGAATTGAGGTGTAGGATACTTATTTCGGCTTTTTACTCCCTTTGAGCAATTAATCCGCAATTTGTTTGGTTTCAGAACTCCTTTTCCACGTAGTAATAGCAAAAAGGAAGTAACAACGCTGCAAAATCGGAAAACTATGTGTGAAGTCAGTCTGCAGTGAATAACATTTTTGAACTGTGGTTTAAGGGTGAGATAAACAGCGACAAGAAGTTCCATATTTTTGTGCTCAATAACATGAAAAAATGGTAGGTTTCTTCATAAACAATTATCGATTTGAGTTCAGCATATACATTTGCATGGAAATAGGGATGTTTTGGAAAGATTTGAAGGGGTAAAGGCCTTTGGGGAACTAAACAAAAATGTACCAGAAAAATTGTATTATTACTTCTGAAATATGTTTTGATGATAAAACTTTAATCTTTCTGTCCAGTGTTCTCACCATTAAGCTAATCTTTAGTACAGACTGTAATGCCAATGCCAATACAGTAGATTATTATGAACACAAGGGGAAAACTATATGATTACATTTAATACAAATGAATATAATAAAACCACTGACCTCAAAGTATATATTTACATTGTAATCAATAATATATAGAAAAAAGTCTTGAACAGCCATATCCAAATTGTTCAGCTTCGGAAGGTATTACTTTGCTCAGCTGAAAAATAATTAAATGTCTTATCTCAGGTGTGTATAACAATATAATGAATAGGCACATTAGTCTTTTGTATTGGGTGTCAGAACTGTAGTCATTCTGACCAGGAAAACTAGATTACAACAGAATTTGTTTATAGACAATTGAGACTTTACGAGGCTATTTGTCCATGAATTTCTGAGTCCTTTGCTTCTGCTGAAGGAGAATTTATCTTCTATTAGAAAATATATTTACTGTATCAGTAATTTTAAACATATATAAAAAAAGACAGGAAAAGATTATGTTAATACACACAAACATTTGTAACTATGCACATAAAACTAAATCTGTTTATTCATCTTGAAACAGCAGCATAGATGTACTTATATATATATATATATATATATATATATATACTAGTCATCCACAAACAAGCCTGTTTTGCTGTATCACAGCTCATCATTGTGGCTAGACACATCCACTTGCTTCTGGCCAGGATTGAAACTTGACCAGTTTATGTCAGTTGGAGTCGCTACCCGCTAAGCCATAAGTGCATGGAATCAGAGAAGGAAAATTTTAACATGTTGTTAAATATATATATATATATATATATATATATATATAATAATGCCTTAAAAATAGTGGATATAAAAGCTCAAATATTAAATATGTAAATGAGAAAATCAACCCCTAAAAGAAAAAAATAGGAATAGAAATAGAATTTGGTATACACCTGCTTTCAACCAAATGATTAGTAAATTGGGAAAAATTCCTCACTTTGATTAAGAAACACTTTCTGAATAATAATCCATGAAGTAAAATTTTTAATTAAAATTCTCTTAAATTAAGTTATAGTTGTATGAATAATCTTGAAAAAATTATAAAAAATCATAATAATAATATTTTGAATAAAAATTTAAACATAATTGAAAATAAAAATAATCTAAGAACTGAAATTAACAATTTGGACAATAATAAATGTAATTGTAGTAACACTATAGATTGTGTTTTGAAAAACAGGTGTCTTACAGAATCAATTGTCTTTCAATGTAAAATTTCTTCTGTGGAAAACCCTAGTAATGTAAAGATTTATGTGGGTTTTACTAAGAACTCTCTGAAAAAAATGATAGTACATAAATAGAACATCCCTATCAAAATATTATTGGTATCTAAAGGAAACAAATAAAATACCTACATTATATATATATATATATATATATATATATATATATATATATATACACCTTAGAAGTTGTACAAACAAGGTGCTAATAAGATAGTACTGAACTACAATATCTCTTGTGTTATAGCAAATTATGTTTTTATTGTAAACTTATAATAAAAATATTGCCATGTATATGAGTAAAAGGTTATCACAGCTGATTAATGTAACTTTCAGCATCCTGAATCCAGAGTTTCACAGGTTGAATTTTGTATCCACTCTTCAAGGACTTTTTTCAATTCCCTAGTAATATTTCCAAATTTTTTAGCTTTTCTGCTGTTATGACTTGTTCATTTATGTAGGTTTACCTTGGTGCATGTATTAGGTGTTGGCTGTCATAGCCAATTTGTTGTCACTTTTTCTTTTTTCGTTATTTCTTTTTACAGCAGAATTTTGTTATGTGTTGACTGATTGTGTTTTTTTATAGAATTGCCATAATTTTTTAAATTTTGAATGGGAAATTCTGCTTACACAACTCTGGAGTTGGGATGCTAAAGATAACATCAATCAGTTAAATGACAACCTTTTACTCATATTAAATCTATTAAATCTGCCTTTGTTATTGATCACTTTATTACAAAGTCTGCTTGCCTTAAATGCCTTTCTATCAGCATTTCATTGACTGTCTGCAATTTTAGCTTTACACAGTCTTCCAGCTTGCTACTATACACACACACCCACACACACACACACACGTAGAGAGAGAGAGTTAAGTTATTATTAGTGTTATAATAATAACATCCGGGTCTGCAACTCAAAAGCTTTCAGGCTTTAGTGAAAGCTTTTACAAAAGTAATAATTACAAAACTGTAAAATATATATTCATTAGTTTATATCACTAATATTATATGTGAATATATATATATATATATATATATATATATATATATATTTATGTGTGTGTGTGTGTTTATGAGTAAATATTTTTTATTCTTTATAAATGATACCTATTAAAACACTTCATCCATAATATAAACAAACTAGTGATGTCCCCTTCAATGTAAGATTAATAAAAATCAGACTCTGAAATATTTTTTTTTTCCATGATTTTAGTTTCCTATTTCATTTTTGGATTTTAGTATAAACCTAACTAAATTATAAATTCAATAAATAATGATATTCATATACCTGATTTAAAATTTATATTGACTTTAACTTAAGAAACACTGATACCTAAAATAATAATTCAAATCAAAAACTTTCAGTTCATAATATGCACTTGATGAATGCATAAAGCATGAAACTCTTCATTGTTCTTAAAATGTAGGATAATATGCATCACACCCTGATTGAGCACTCTGGAAGAATGGTAGACTTTGAAAAACGGTAGCTACTCTGGCATGTACGCATCACTCATTCGGTAATGAATTAGAGCACTCTGGCTATTGGGCGTGTATAATGATAATATACACACTAAAAAGTCTGCCTTCTTCTACCGAGCGCCCGTGGCCCAGAGGTGGAATCGCCGACTGACGCCAATTCGGTCGGGTTTCAGTCTTGGGTTAAGAGCAATCGGAGTCTAACCATACTGATGAGCTGTGAGACAGCAAAACAGATCTGTCTGCGGATGACTATATATACATATATATATATATATATATATATATATATAAAGAGAGAGAGAGAGATTTAAAAAAAGCATGAAGGAATTTTTTTCTTTATGAATCCTTTCAGCCAACATTTCAGCCAAAGACTTAATTCTGAAAATGGAGATCTAAATAAATATATATTTAATTTCTCCAATGTCAGTCTTGCAGAAACAGAATGACTTGTTCTTTTGAGAGGGTTAAATTTTCACATTCCTCTTTCTTATAAAGAACAAATTTTTGCTGAGTTTGAACTTTTGTTCTCTCGGTTGGACTTGGATAAACCTTTTTCTCTTAACAAGTTATTTTTTTGTAAAACAAGATTATTTAAATTATCTTGTGAATATTCATCTCTCTCTGTTGATCACGATTTTCTTGCTTGGCGGAGTGTCCACTTCTGAACTATAAAGTCATTAAAAATCAGAAGTGATATGTATATCACCAAGCCTGATAACAGCCTCAGTGTGATTATTTTGAAAAAGTTAGAACTACAGCAATAAAATGGAAGTGATTTTGTATGGTTCCTTGAAATTTTGGGAGATTAGTTTTGCAAATACTTGTGACAATACCAACAAAATAGAGACGAGAGTACAGAGATGGTTAGTCTCCATAATATAAGAGCAACCTTATTTCCAAGACAGTGTATAACTATATTAAACCTATGTGTGGCTAACCTAAGGTATATTAGGACAATGTGCCTTTTAAGCTGATATTCTGGCAGGTTTCATACAACATGAATTGGCCAAAATGGTTGACTTAATTACTTCAGCCTGTTTCTAATTTGTTTTGTACTTATTTTTGTTTTCTAACAGATTTCAGTTTTCTAATTTAATGAAAAACTCTGAATTGTACTTTGTGACACACTCTTGGTGTTTTTTGACATTGTACATGAAGATACCTCTTTGAGAAATCTTACAAATTTGTACCAATGCTTTTTATAGGAGTCACTTGGGTCCCGTTTTAATTCCAGAGAGTTTGTTTTTTGATTTTAAGCATATAACAACAGAAGGGGTTGAAGTTGGATTTAATAATATCATATATGCCCAAGACAATAGAATTTCAATGGGCAGTTCTTTGGGTTTGGTATTAGAGAATACTTTTGTTGGTTTTTCATGATAGCCTTTTATTTGAAAAATACAGTAAATGCCATGTACATTTGCATTATATTAATGATACTTTTTCTATCTTTAATTCTATAAATGCTGCTATGGCTTTTCATACCCAATTCAATTTCTTTCATCCATTTTTGCAAATTAACTTTAGAAATGAAAAAACAATATTTAATTTGACTTTTTTGGGATGTACTGTTTGAATGTAGAGGTTGTTTGTTCATTAATGTGTTTATCGTAAACCTACATTCAGTGATTTGTACACCAACTGGAATTTTTTGTTCTTAAGTCCCATAAGATTAACCTGATATTTTTTGTTCTATATCCCATAAGATTAACCTGATATTTTTTGTTCTTAAGTCCCATAAGATTAAACCTGATATTTTTTGTTCTTAAGTCCCATAAGATTAACCTGATATTTTTTGTTCTTAAGTCCCATAAGATTAACCTGATATTTTTTGTTCTTAAGTCCCATAAGATTAACCTGATATTTTTTGTTCTTAAGTCCCATAAGATTAACCTGATATTTTTTGTTCTTAAGTCCCATAAGATTAACCTGATATATTTTGTTCTTAAGTCCCATAAGATTAACCTGATATTTTTTGTTCTTAAGTCCCATAAGATTAACCTGATATTACTTCACACATTGATGATTTGTTCTCTTTGCACACATGATCAAGTGTTGGAAAACATTCATCATATTTTATATGACAATGGAAATCCTACAAATGTCATTAAATGGGTGATTGGATAGAGGATTAAACACTTCAAAGGACCAGTAGTTCTTGGTGCCAGACATTTCCTGTTTATTTGAAATTACTGTGGCTAAGTAGGCAGAGTGTTGGCTTGATTTACATCAGGTTTTTTGATTGTCAGGTTGTGGGTTCTTTCCTGGATTAATTTGGTGTTGTTTTTTTTTTACTCAAAATGGTTTATCCTACTTTCAAAGCAGTTCAATTGTGTACAAATTCATATGTCAGCATGACACTGAATACCCAAAGCAAACTATTAAGAGACTGGAAACCAAAATTTGTCAGCATATTGCTACCCATATAAGACTGGGCAATTTGAGTCACTCATCAGGGATTCGGCTATAGGCCAGAATTTGCCTGACAACCTGGAGAGTGCAAGTAAATATGTAAATGATTCTTTCACAGTTTTGCACAGAGCCCAGTCCACTTAGCATTCATGTTTGCTTGAAGTGGTACGTATGAAGTTATATCAACTAGGTCTGTGCAAACAAAAAGAGCATTTTATTTGTTCCCTTTGTTTCTTTAGAGGGTTGTAGAAATTTTTTTTTTATATTCACTTGGAACATTTATTCTTCTATTTCAGAATTATTTTACCAATAATTTTTTAAGCATGTTCCATAATTTTCCCTCCTCCTGTTTCTTCATTTCTGTGAGAATTGTATCTTTTGTTGTAATAAGTGCTGTATCACTACTTGTATACAGGAATGTAATGTTCCTGTTCTCTTAAATTTGGGAACACTATTGTAGTAGAGTGATTATACTGATTAGCAGTTCAACTGCTTTGTGAAGCATGTGAGTCTTGTACTTGTTGACATACTATTATTCCCAACCTCTGTTTTGATGATTACTCATGCAGTAAACTTTTAGGGTTACAACAATAAGCACCAAATTTTTTCTTTAACAAAGTGTTGGGTGAAAGGTGTTCTAAAGAAAAAAATGACTTTGTGTGTTTTCAAATTAATATTTATGTTCGATGGTATCAGGTCCTTATATATAGTTCCTATTTCCCCTCTATCTGTATAACTCTATTTAGTTTTAGTTATCTTGCTGCATATGTGTGCACTTATAAGTTATTTTGATGCATATATATATTCATTATGTGCTTAGTAATAAATAAAATTAAATGTTCACTTATCTTATCCCTACTTTGAATTTAACAAACATTACATTCACTTATCAGAAGACATGATTGTGAAATTTTTTGACAAAAAGCAATATGATATTTTTGTTAAATATATATTTATAAGCATATTATACATATATATGGATGTGTTTTGGAGTCATAGATAGTGGTTTGTATTGGTGAGCCGAGTTCAAATTCCAGTCAAATTCATTACATTCACTTACATGCTAATACCCCTGGGAATGTCTTCTCCTCCCTGCTGTGGGTAAATAGCAGGGCAGACTGGGTCCTATAACCTTGGGTGTCGAACAGTCTAGAAGAACAATTCTGAATTCAGAATATGCAGAGGATTGTTTGGGGACCATGTTTCTGATTGTGCATCAAGTCTTTGTATTCAGTTTATCCAAAAAGTATGGTCAATTCAGCACAAGCCTTCACTAATATCATCAAATGACATGTGTTGGTAGTCTGGCTGTTGGTTATGAGAACTAGTTGCTTGACCATTACACGTAAAGTATGACAGGAGAGTCCAGTGTGTGTGTGTGTGTATATATATATATATATATAATATCATTAAATAAAGACTCAGCACGTCATTTAAAGTGGTTATAAATTATATAACCACTTTAAATGATGTGTTGAGTTTTCCTTTAGAGATATCATATTGCTCTGGACAACATCTGTTGAGCTCTCTATACAGATCTAGCACTTAATATTTTATATTAAATAGATTCTGTTGGATTATCCTTGCTATTTATAGACTTAACATCATTACCTATATTTATATATACATATATATATATATATATATATATATATCCGCAGATAGATCTGATTTGCTGTATCACAGCTCATCAATACGGTTAGACTCTGATTGCTTTTAACCCAGGATTGAAACCCGACCAAAGTGTTGCCAGTCGGCGGTTCTACCTCTGGGCCATGGGTGCACGGTAGAAGAAGGCAGACTTTTTAGCATGTATATTGTCATTATACACGCCCAATAGCCAGAGTGCTCTAATTCATTATATATATATATATATATAGTGAGAGAAACATAGAGTTAAAAGAAATGTCAACTTCTCTGCAAATTCAAATGACATAATAAAATATAAATTTTAAGTATATACATATGAATGTGCTGAAAAGTTCCCAGCCTAACAATGAAACTTTTCTGTACAAATTCTGATATTTAGTCATTTAGTCAGATTTTTGGAAATGATTTGGGCTGAGAACTTTTTCAGTCCCCTCTTATACATACATACTTACACACGCATATATATATATATATATGATTCATCTGATACTGACAAGCGAGCAGTTTATACGAAAAACTTAATTGGTTGCGAAGATAAATTCTTTAAACATTTCATCTGTCAACTATATATATATCTATATATATAGTTGACTGATTATACATGAGAAACAACTGGAAAACTAAGTTTCCTAATACCAGTGTCAGCACATGATATAAGGCTTCAATTTGGAACCATTTTATTGGCTAATTGAAAAGACAAGATAACATATTATCACAGATCAGCTGTAAAACAAACCAATAAGACCGTATGGATGTGTACTAATCAAAGAAGCCAATCTGTCTGAAATGGAGTATTTCTTGAAGAAAAATACTGCTGGGCAAATTCAGGTGACAAAATGTATGACCAAAGAGTACTGATAGTTAGAGGTAAAATAGCAGGCTGAAAGCCAAATGTAAATTATACCAATAAAACTTATATGCATTTTATGGTGTTCTTCATAACTCATTAGAAAAAGCCATGGCTTTTACAGGATTGTGTAGTCAATGTGAAAAAATAATGAACAGCTGTATTTTCTGTAATTTAAGGTAGTACTGTCTATGGACTCATCTCTAAATGGCTTGAAGAAATATATCACAATGGAGTAGACAACAAACACAAAATTTGAGGCAGACAGCTTCCAGTGATGTTAATCTTTGTTAGAAACTGTTTGATTAAAAGTCAGAAACTTGCTTTAATATTCTATAGAAAGTTTGGGTAAAGTTAGTTGATAGAAAAGGGAACAAAAGCAATCAGAGCAGAGGATTTCTAAATATTTAGCTTTTACAAAACTAAAAGATAAATGTCTTATTCTTTATGCTTAGTCATCTGAAATTAGTTTTAGAAAAGAAGGATCTTTTCAGACCTTTTTTTACATGATAAAATTTGTTCTGGCAGAATTTATTTTGTTTAGTGTAGTAGTATTTATGCAAATAGAAATATGTATGTTTAATACGAGTGGGCTGATAAGTTCTCAGCCTTACATTCTTTTTAAAATTTGAAGAAATTGACTGGACTTAAAAAAATTTTGATGGAGTCATACAATAGGCACTACAACCAGAAATAATCAAAACTTTTCTGGATTTTTTTTCGTATTGCTATAGATCACAAATATCAAAAATATTCTTTTAATTTTCTGAAGGTGGTTCCAGTCATCTATGTAAATTCATCCTAAATTGATGCCCTATACAATAAAAAAAAATCATGTCCTAATAAGCATATTTGTTTTACCTTATCTGGGGTATAGATTTACAATTAATTTACTCATTGAACTGGACATCCTCTATTACTTTAACTTATAGGAATATGAAAAAAAAAAATGGAAAATTCATTATTTCTGGTTACAGTGGTTATTAGCCAATTTCTGGTTGATGTAAGAATTTTTCACTACTTACTGTATTCAGTCAGAAAGTTTCTCTCATCAGAGTCCATCTTGCACATTTATAAATCTACCATTTATCCATGTATTGAACACTGTTGCCATATCTGGTCAAGTGCTTTTGCTATTAAATTCAAGTTTCTTTCAAAATCCAAAGAAGGATCTACAATAAAATTGATCCTGACTTGGCATTTTGACTTCAGTCACTTTCTCACCAAACATGATGTGGCTTCCATCTGTCATTCTACTAATATTTTTATGACAACTGATCTGACAAGTTTCCTTCCCTGGTGCTTTGGCCACATGAATTTACATTGACTGAGTCAATGTCCTCTACCATGATCACTGAAAGAACTGGAGATGAGTCAAACTTTCTGCAAGTTGATCCCATGCAGAATGCAAGCTGTAATTACACTCAAAGGTGGTTCTACCCCATATTGAAATAAATTTGCTTGAAATTTCAAGTTGTTTCCATTATTTTTTCCATCCCCTGTGTATGAGTATATGCAATTTTCTATTTTTAAGAAAAATTCAAAATGATTTTCGAATCACAAAATTATCAATTTGTGATTTAAACAAAAGTGTGTATATATATATATATATATATATACATACACACATATATGTATATATATATATATATATATATATATATATATAACATAGTGATGATCCACATATACTGTCTTAATATGTATAGGAAAAATTATGAAAAAGTTGTGAGTTTAAAAATGTATTTTTTTGACAGTATTTGTTTATTTCTGTTATTATATTTTATATTTCAGACCGTCTTCGGTCCTTCACCAGAAACAAATGATTTTAAAATTCTAATTAGAAATGTATTTCGCGAGAGCATCTGTGGAAAGAGTCTGTTTACATCACATGATGCATTTATTAGCTAGGGTTAAATAGGGACTTAGGTGTTTTGAATCTTTACAAATATTTCAATAGCTAAACTTTTTAGATACATTCAAAAAATTTTTATCTAAAACAAAATTTATAAGTATTATTAAAAATAGGTTTACTGTCAAAATAGTCAAATGTAACTGCCACTTCTACTCTACCAGTTTATATTTTCACACTTCCTATCTATGGAACTCCTTTTTGTATACTTTCTTTCCTGATAGCTACAATTTTCAATTTTTCTACTTCCTTAAATCCAATTCCCCTCCCATCCTATATAAATCTACCATCCACCCGTGTTTTGAATACTGCTGCAACATCTGGTCGGGTGCCCCTGCTATTCTCCTCGGGGTTCTTGACAAAATACAGCGAAGAATCTGTAATGTGATTGATATCGACTTAGCTGACCACCTGCAGTCACTCTCTCACCAGCGTGACATGGCTTCCCTGTGCCTCTTCTATAAATACTTTCATGGCTTCTGCTCTGATGAACTTAAATCACTGGTGCCCCCCAGGTGTGAATTTGCATGAGATCCTAGATTGGCAACTAGGTCCCACCCTTTTACAATGAAACCGATGAAATGTAACTGCAATTTCTACTCCAACAGCTTCTTTTCTCACACTTCCCGCCTGTGGAATTCCCTTCTGCATGCCTGCTTCCCCGATGACAACAACCTCCAGAATTTTAAATGTAGGGTCAATAGACACTTCCTAACACACTAACTCACACCCATTCTCTCCAACTCTCCCTCTATGTACATCCTAAGTCGTCTATCACCCTCCTTCTGACATTTCCTATACCCAATCTCTCTATGTAACCCCCTGCACTATAGTGGCAGTGAAATGCCTTGCTTGGGGTGACATGATTAAAAAAAAAGAAAAAAATCCATTCCTCAGCACAAAAAGTTGTGATAATAGCACCAAAGACCAGTGCAAATGATGTAAATAATAACTCCTCATCCCAGAAATTCAGATAAGAAGTGATCAGGTGATAATAACAACAATGATGAGGATATTATTTTCAATGCAAATGATGTAAATAATAATAAACTACATCCTACATAATGGCTGTAGTGCAATGGTAACAAGTTCACCTACAGTGCAGGAGATTGCAGGTTTGATCCCCCAGCCAAATTATATCAAACACTTTAAAAATGGTACTCAAGGTCTTTCTATACCCCATTTTTTGTTTTCTCTCTGTAACCCTCTGTACACCAGTGGCAGTCCTTGCTTGTCAGGAATTGATTATAAAAAAAAAATAAAAATGCTACAAACTTTTCTACACACCAAATTGTATTTTTTACACTGTTTTTACTTATGAACTTTTTAGATGATTTCACAGAACTCTGACTTGCTCAAAAACCTTGATCTTCTTGTAATATATATTGGCATAAGTTGTTGCATAAAATTTTGTAGAATTTGTCTGTGAGAAAAAAGTATCTTTACTTTCATACCCAGTTTTTATTTGTAGAAAGTTTTAATTTGCTACTCAAAAAGAAGAGCAGCAAAAGTTAACAACATTTATTTGTTTAACATGCGGTTCATAATCCATAAACTTTAAAACAGCACAACATATACATGCAAAATAAAATTCAGAAATTATAACCATAAATAATTTTCTTTGCCTAATATGAGTTTTCCATCATTTCTTTCAAAATAGCATCTTTGCTTTCTGTTTCTGCCTTGATTAAATGATTCTGCTCATAAAGTGTGAAAGTAAATGCTATTGTTGAATATTTAGTTGTTCACGCTGTTCAAATATCTCAAATTGGATAATAAGCATGTCTTTTCACAGATATATAATAAAATATAGTTTTAATTTATGCTATTATGCTATATTTATGAGTAAAAGCGTTTGAAATTGAGGATAGAGCATATGCAAATATAAAAGTGGACACTAAGGTCAACATTAAGCAGTTTGTTTTATACTTGAGTTCAATCTTCAGACCATATTTGCTTGGCTATTTACATATGTAATAGTGTATTATGGCTAACAAGGTCTATTGTATTATCCTAATGATAATTGGGTAGGCAGAAATGGATACATTTGAAATTATTTCAGAGAAGATTGAGTAATCTCAGTGAAGAAATTTCATTCCCCAAATCTTTATGGAATTTATCAAATGCATTGTTATCTGGTATTCATTATAGATTCCTAAAAATACCTAGTATTAATAATATGTATTTAAAAAAATATCTGATATTATAGGTTCCTAAAATACCAAGTATTAATCATAAGTTTATAAAAGAAAATCTGGTATTAATTATATGTTCCTACCAATAACTTGGTAATGCTCAACATCTTAAAAATAGATCAGTGATACTAATGTTAGGAGCTTTTGAGAGTTTCTGATCAAGTGGTTCTACCTCTCTTACTTGAAATTATTCAGACAAAAACTGAAAAAAACTTTAAAATAAATCACACATCCCTTCTATCTTTGGTAGTTCCAAATAATTGGTTACTTCTATAGTTATCTTGTGTATTAGAAAAGTATTTTCACTGCTAAACATTATGATTTCAAAAATAATTAACCTGTTTAAAATATTTTTAAAAAATTTAACATTTGTGTCACTGAGTTTGAAACACTGGTCATACATGAATGATAAAATCTGCATTGTCTTTTGAAAATGTCTTGTGAAGTCTTTACAAGAACACCATAGGTTTCTGAAATGTTGGGTCATAACTTGACACACAGATGCCACCAGTGGTCAGAGAATCAAAGATTAAAATGAAAAGTGATTTGGCAGTACATGCTGCATTACCACAAGGCATTCATTTTTTCTTTTGAAGATTTCAAAGATTTTGCGTCTAATGATTTTCATTTTCTTTTCGTTATCAAAAGCAGCAAAAGTGTTCTTCACTAATGTAGCCATTTATATCTCACGGGTTTTGAATGATTTCAAGGGTTCATGGGTAAATTAACAAGAGCAAAAATAAGAATATGATAAAGTTGCCTGAGGTTATGATGACTGATCTCTAAATCATCCTACCTGCATGACTTGTGAAAGAACCAGCAGCCTTATTCGAAGGCACAACCTAAATTGACATTTGTATTGCTCAGGTAATGAAGGTTTTGCTAATGCATGAACTTTTTCTGGCATGAAAGAGTTGACAAAAGTGAAGTCAAAGAGCTGTGGCTTTTGAAAGAAATATCATTATGAAATTGAATGAAAATAGATTTTCCCATCACTTGAGCATTACATAGGACTGCCTCTAAGATTTCTACAAATGTAACAAAATATTGCACAATGCTTAGTGCATTACAATGCAGATATGTAAGCTTGACAGAAGTAATATTAGTCATTTCCTTATCATTGAAAATTAAGATGACTGTATTTGATTGCAAATAATGGTAATGGAAATAATACTCCTTAACAAGAGATGCAGATGGTATATATTCTAATATGCAAACAGTAACTAATTGAATAAAATTTGGTAAATACAAGGATTATAATTTTAATTTTTATATAGGATACTTTCAATTTGATGTCAACACTATGTGGTAATAGTAATATTAGCCATGTCCTCAAAAGGAAATATTTGGCATTCAATAACTGAGCCAATGCTAATTTCAAGTGAAATTTATAAAATTTTTGCTAAAATAATTTTTCAAGAAAATAACTTTCTCAAGTTCAGTAACTCTTATTGCTCTTTTCATTATGAATGAGATTTTCATTTCTAAACTTTTATTTGAAGTAGTGTGAAATGTCAGCATGTTGATTATATCATTATTTTCTGTTTGAATTACATGTCATATCAGTTTTAGCTGTTGAAAGTTTTCAAGTGATGTGGTTTCTGTTATTTGGTACAGTTCTTAGTGATTCTGTCATGTCAGTCACAAAGTGTGAAGATGTATGGTTCTCACCAAGACCCACAGCTTTCATTCAAGAACATGCCTTTTGTTTTTAGGTTAATATTTTGGTTTTGCAGTAATTTGCATTTGGGTTTAATTAATCCTAGCACAGTCTATTTTATGTTCAATTTTCTATCTGCTATGCTAAATTTGTTATAACTGATCCATACATAGATTTATATGAAGTGTTTAGTATTCATAAATACCAAATACTGAATTTTATGGTAGATACTAGGGTCATTTAATATTAAAATTAAAGTTAAGCTAGGTAAGAGTCTTTAGTTTTGGATAGTAACTTGTCTAAAAAAAAGAACATTTCTGATATAAAAGCCTTTACACCTACTCTGTGTAGAATAGGGTATGCTGAATTCTTTAACCTTGGTAGGTAAGATTCCTAGAGATGGTGTCTCAATAAAAACAGAGTTTTCAGCTTCCTAAACTGGGTGATGTTAGTAAGGGCATTCAGTTGTAAAACTCACTCCAATATTTTTTGATGGTTCAAATATGGAATCATCAAGAAAATCCTGTCCAACCCATGCTGGCATGGAAACAAACATTAAACGATGATGACTCAGTTCAGGTGCCATTACTGCTTTCATTAATTTACTGCAGGGGTTCCGAAACATTTTAAAATCATGACCCTCTATTCATGACCACAGCTTATGGCAACCCACTCAAATTTACTGAGCAAAATATTTTACCTTTTAATTATTGATATCTGTAGGTTTTTTATGTTTCTTATTTCTAGATATTCTTTGTGATAGATTATAATAAATTTTTTTAAATGAACACAAGTTTCAATAAACATCTCTATTTTCTAAATAGTATAATTTGACATCTACTGGCCTAGACTTTGTAAAAACTCTTGAAATATCAGGCTAGTAGGCCATGAATTACACTGTTTAAAATATATTCTCATATGCATCAATTAAATGTAACATTTATAGCAATATGTATGTTTGTATTAGTCAAGGTGTGTATCAATAAATATATAGCTTGACAGCTGTATTTTAATTTGCAAGTTTTACTGTATAATATGTAATTTGGTTCACACTCCACCCACGTCTATTGAACAGGTGAAGAGGCTCATCCCTTGTTTCCTGTTTAGGATGCGGTTTCCGGGTTTTCTCTTTTCCAATCTTTTCACACCTCAGGGTGATATGATTAAAAAAAAAATCTCTAGAATTCATAGTGAAGTGTTGGTTGAAATGCATTGACATAAATACAAGATTATATTTAAAATACATTTTCTATTTTATCAGTAAACCACAAACTTAGTGGGGTGCATATGAAGAGAAAGTTATGATTTAGTGGCATCATAATTACTCTCCATAATATCAATAACTAATTTAGCAATTAGATTAAATAAGAATAACTTGTTCAGATCAATTTATTTTAATATAAATTGTAATCATTTTGTTGTTAATAGCTAAACTATTACTTATTTGGTATTATTATTTAATTTTGGCTTCATTGTGCTTCTTCAGTATAATGTATTTATAAGCCTTTGTTTGCAGCAAATATTGATACATTCTGATTGTTTCAATTGAATGTCATAATTTTACTATATAACTAGCAGTATAGCCCGGCGTTGCTCGGGTATAATGAAAGCTTTAAAACTAATCCATGGTCCTGGCTCTCAGACTCTTTGGATGTTGGCACGAAAGACTAAAAAGCAGGAGTTGTTTCCAGTTCAAGCGAAACTGTAGACTGAAAGAAAACTGAATGGATGTAAGTCAAATTTTGATTTCCTGGTATCGATATCAAATAAGTTTTCTTATCGTAAACTGAATTTTGAAGGCTAAATAAGTTTTCTGAGTAAATGGTATCATGGCTGAGACTAAGAACTACAATTATACCTACACAGAGACAAATCCAAAGCAAAAACTAAAATAAAAGGGCTGAAAAAAATACATACAGGCAGATAAACAGACACACACACAAACATCTTGTTTATTATATATATATATATATATATATATATATATTATTGATTTTCTGCACTATTGTTAGAACTGCAACCTTGAAACTTCTGAATATTTTTTCTTATGTCTTTGTCTATGAGTCTATCCAATTTGATTAAAATTGGACCACTCCTTCTATAACCCGAATTTTTCAATTGTCGATTTTCAATATTTATCGGTGGTACCTCGACACAAAACCTAGCTAAGAACACTCGCAGACACTTATAGTACAACTGTGTAAATTTTCAAGAAAATTGGTTCAGCTGTTTCTGAGGTAACGAACACACACACACATACAAAGTTCCATTTATAAATAAGTTTAGATGCATGAATTGTATTTTTATTTTTTATCTTTTGCCTTCTATTTTTCTGTACAAGAGTTACATGCCTTGCACTGGTAATATCTAATTGCAGTGACTTCATTATGATAATATAATAGAAGAGAGTTTTGAAAGAAAGATTTATTCTTCCAAATTTATTTCCCTCATTAAAAGCATTATTATAACTGTGATATAATAGCATTGTATTTCATGGATAGAAGGGAATGGCTGAAAGCAAAAGGGATGACAAACATGCATTGTTCTCTGAGAGACTTTTATATTATTAAGTCATACACAAAACTACATGTACATATTTAGATGTGTCCCATGCAGGGTAAATATATCACATATATCTACATCACAAGAAAGGAGAATAAAAAGATAGGGTCTTCTGTAGAAGCCATGTTTAGGACTCCAGATTCATTTACTGAAGACATATTCTTTGAAATGGAAACAGTAAGTCTTGGGTTTTTTCAAATTGAAGACTGCAAGCTGGAGTTTCTTTGTATATTTGGCTCCAGATACTGACACGCAGGCAGTTGCCAGGGATGCGATCAAGGCACTATATCATGTATTTCAGGCCTTTCAAAACTAAAGTTTATGAAAATATACTTGCATTCATCCATGACTCAATTTTATTTATAGAAAAAAAGATTTGTAAAAAAGATAGGTGTAGAAAGTGCCATGAAAAGATTTTCAGATCTAAAAGCTAGAAAAAAATATTTTTGGTAGGATAAGGAATGCTTTCTTTAGCTTGTATTAAGTTGCATATTGTGATACACTTGTTATTCTACATTTTCAGTTTTTTCTCTTTGTGAAAATTTTAAGAAATTATACTTGTAAGGGTGCTGAAGTTCAGCTTGCCCAGTGTGCCAGCAACACTAATATTTTCAGAACCTTCTTTTCTGTCACTGTTTGGGGAAGATATATTCCCAAAAGGAAATGGCACCATTGACTTTGTAGGCTATAATGTTTGGCAGCTGGCTGCCCCGACTGAAAGCCTGGGCAGGACACATGTGTCTTGATACCAATAAGGTTCCTATTGAATGAATGTCTGACTATTTTCATCACTGTATAAACTGATACAACTTAGTGATCATCACATGATCTCTGTTACTATCTCAACCAAAGGTAGATAATCAACTTTTGTATTCTTACAATAATGATGAATTTTACCAACATTGGCAAAGTTGAGAAATGAATATCTTTGTAACACCCCAATGGACGGTCCAAACAATTTCTCCGGCGGCTGTTCTCCACGCTGTGATGTTGCTGGGAGTTTATTGAAAAAGCCGGAGTCTCAAGCTGGGGGTACAAGATTAAACTATAAGGAACGAACTTCCACAACTTGGATGAGTTGAAACGATGCTTTATTTCATTTAGAGTTAGCCTTTTCAGTTGGGGCAGGCAAATGTGACACATCTGATTCCATGAAAAAGCAGATAAATAATTGAATAAAAGTATATGTACTTAAAGATTCATGTTTGAAAACCTTTTTATTATAGAACTTAACAAAATATGACATCTTTTTTAATAACATGAGTAAATTGGTATTAATTTAAGTTTCTACTAGATATAAAAAGGATGTGCAGGATATATAATAGCTATCAGTGGCAAAAAATAGAATCAGTCAGCTATAATTTACAATTTAGAGTTTTCTTTCTCTTAGATTGGTTGCCATATAAAGCAAGAGCGTAGATAAATGAATTCTTTCCCAAGAACAGAGTGTGAAAGCGAGCCCAACAGATGAGCCTGGAAGTTGAACTCAGCTTGCCACTTTTACTTTCCATTACGCTATACACACACCACCTCCATTAAAAACTGAAATTATTTTTAGTACATTCTAATAAATTGAAACTTAATGATTGTATTGTATGATACCGGAATCTCAGGATTAAGTAATACAATTTTGTTGGCAGTTTTAAAGAAAGAGAGCTTAGAAAATTTGTTACTCACAGAACAGACTGAAAGCAAGAGGGACAGGAAAATAATGCCTAATCCACCTTGAAAACTTGAGAAAATTGATAACAGATCAAGTTTTAGAAGAGATAACTAAAAGACAAAATTTATTAAGAGCTACAGATGACAAGAAATTGTGGAGAGCTATAATCACCTACATCCTGAAGGGACATCCCACATAAGAGAAGAAATATGAAATTAATTTTCAGCATCTCAAACCAATTATTATTGCTTTTAGTTATGCATTTGTGTGTTTTTTCTTCTTCTTTTTTCTACTTTTAATTAGAGAGAACCTACTGCCTGTAAAAATATGTTTACTTAATGGAGAATAATGTGTTCCGGTGTCTGGACCATTCTTTAGCTTTTTTTTAAACATACAAATGCAAATACACACAAATATCTTTAATATTGCCTCTTTTTTCACTTAACAATAACCTGGCTTATATGACTGTAATCTATCTTTATTTTTTTCCTCTCCTTATGAGATAAAGATTGCCTAGATAACTCTAATGTACAGCCGCCATTTTTTTCACCTCAATACAAAGTAACATTAAAGGAATGACCTCAGGTAGTTAATTCTATTTTTCTTTTGGTTTGTGTATACAGACTTTGTTTCGACTCTCATTGTGTATTATAAGACTTTTTTTTTTGGTTTTTTTGACAGTTCCAGTCTTGTCAACTAAACTGTGTGGGCTAATGTCACAGCTAACATGAAAAACATGTACGGTGTTGTAATAATATCAATCTATAATATGCTATTTACAAATGATAGGATAGCAGGTTTTTATTTTTTATGGTTTTGGTTTGATTCATTTTTATTTTTTATTTCTTCACTTGAGCCTATTATATTGTATTTCTCTGTATCATTATCCTTCGAGGTGGTCATTTCTCTCATTGCGGGTTGTCTCCCTTGATTATATGTCTCAAATCAAAACACAGGCGGTTTCAGATCAAGGTTGTAAAAACACATGCATAACAAATGTTTCTTTTTACTTTTTTTTATTTTTTTGCGGTCAGTGCCTCTTCAGGAGAAAGTCCAAAGACATTCTGTGAGTCATTAAATCAGGAACCTATGGAATTACCGAATACTCATTACTCAAAAGGAGGACGGGTGTTATTATCGGCCCAGGCAGTCCAGATCCAATGCCAAAAGAGCATAACCAGCCTTTCAAGAGCGAATAAAAATGAGTCTCTGTGAGTGGGTTGAAAGAGACTATGGGATTTGGAATAAGAGGCAAATAAAAATGCAAAGGGAAGAGAAAGGGAGAGGGGAGGTAAGGTTCGGGTGGGATGGGCTTCTTGAATGTCTAGTTCTGGACATGTGTGAGGTTGACCATAAGAAAAAGGAGAAATCAAAAACCCTTTTATTGTGGCTGGACTATATTGAATGGGTGGTGGGCTGGTGTCATTAATTAGTAGCACTCTGGTGTTGTACCACTATATTCTGTAACAAAAAAAAAAAGAATAAAAAAGAAAAAGAGCTCAGGCCAGAGAACTATAAAGAAAGAAATGGTTCTTGCCTAAAATTGATAAGTGAATAGAGATAGGAAGAAACACTGTAACAGTCATAATCATAAAATATGAGAGAATAACAGAGGAAAAGAAAAGTTCAAGAAATTGTCTGTTTTTGGGAATAGATATTCAAAAATAAGATGATTTTAAGGATGATGAAAAAGAAAATGGTAAGAAAGATTATAGTAAAACATTTGAAAAGAAAATTAGAGAGAGAAGAGAATAAAATCAAAAGGGTGTAAAACAAAGAAAAAAGTGAGACATGCAGAAAGGAAAGATTGGTAACTGTTTGTGAAATTGATATCAGAAGTAAAAGAGATCTGGTAAAATTATTTTTTTGTTGTGAAAATGAAATAAGAATTATGTTAGCGATTGTTTGATGTGTCATGTGTTTTCTTTATGCTTTCCTTAGAACTTTATAATGAACAGATTTATACCAGGTGGCTCTTCAAGATCTTTACAAGAACTCAATTTTATATTCAGGAGTTAGGTGTAATAATTCAAAAGAAATATAACCTCTTTGGTGAAGCCTTTATGAGTGTTGCTGTTCTGTGTAGAGTAGAATCTGTTCTTTGAAATAAAAATTCTAAATATTAATTGATATATATATATATAATCCTTTTTTTTTTGTTTTCCTTACAATAAACCAATAAAAATCATATGGTGGAGTAATATTTTATTGAATTTTTGGCACTTTCCCTTTATAGTCTTGCTTACAAAGATGTTCATTGAGAAAACGTTAGAAAATTACCAAAAAATTGAAAATCATTGTAGGTACCTACATTCAAAATTCAATAAATAACTGCTTCATGTTAGAGATTCACTCTTAGACATGTGACATACCAATTCTACTATCCCAATTTAAATATGAAAATACTGCAGTTATTTTTTTCTCAATGTTTAATTATTCACTATTTTTTAAAATTTAACATTTGCTGCTTTGGTAAAGCGTGATGGGTAATGCCTGGGATAGAAAATTCAGTAAAAGGTTTGAACAATTCTCATCATCTTTTTAATTTATTTTTTGATAATGTTGTGACATTCATATTTACACAAAACAGTGCAAATATACGCAGACAATAAAAATTCAAGTTCTTTTTTTAAATACTGGGTGTTATTGAATTGTAGTGAGATTTTACATTTTGTAATTGCAATGACAATATAACTTGTCCACTACAAATTAATACAGAATTTTAAAAGGTTTAAAACTTTATAAATTAATCTAATTTAAATTTTTAAAAATCAAAACTATTCTTGTACAAACTCATTCTTCATTAAAATGTTTTTCTTAAGACAGTAGTGTCTATAATATATTTACAAGTAATCAAAAAAGTGTCTTACTTTTATTTTTGATTTAGAGCAGATTTTCTGTAAGTGGGTGTCCTGTTTAACTAAAATGTTTTAATGATTTAAATTCTTTTACAACTTGTCATTATACAAAATATAAACATGAAGTACTTAAAAAATAATTTCTTGAAATTTTATAATTAAAAGAGTCTTCCAAAGATTTTCTAAAACAGAAACATTTTAAAAAATGATTGCATTCATATCAGAATAAATCCTAAAAATTTCAATAAAACCCAACAATTAACTAATTTTGCATAAATTTTCAAATCATTATGACTTAACTGCAACAAAAAAAAAAAATGATCATATTTCCTGCACAAATTTAAGGTCCCACATTGATGGCAAAATAACAAGATAAAAACAATCTTCATAAAAAAATACTTTGATCCTTTCTCTTAATAATAACACAGTGATTTTGATGATAACATTTTGTTTTCATTTTGTTTGGGGCATTTTTTTTATCAGGTATCCTAATTTTGTTTGTGTGTGTGTGTATTGTTGGAGTTATAAAAAGATGATGAGAATCGTTCAAACCTTTTACTGAATTTTCTATCCCAGGCATTACCCATCACGCTTTACCAAAGCAGCAAATGTTAAATTTTAAAAAATAGTGAATAATTAAACATTGAGAAAAAAATAACTGCAGTATTTTCATATTTAAATTGGGATAGTAGAATTGGTATGTCACATGTCTAAGAGTGAATCTCTAACATGAAGCAGTTATTTATTGAATTTTGATCTGAAACTTTCACTGTAAAATGTTCAGTCATATAAAGGTTAGATTAACCTCCTCTCCAACATTTATTGGTTAATTAGTAAGTCTTGTATCACTAAACCATTATTATTTCAAAGAAATATTCTTACAATCTTAAAATATTTTCTGGCTTTAAATAACCTTCAAAGAGTTGATTAGCCATAGAAAAGGTGTCAATCAATCAACTCTTTTTTTCTTGTAATCGGCTTTAACTCTACTGGATTTAAAAAGTAATTACTTACATTTTACATTTTGCAATTGTAAAATAGGTTCTTATATGTTGGGTGGCAGATTTTTCTGTCAATGCAGTCTAAAAACACTCTTGGATTATAACTGCTTTTTAATTTTCTTTCCATTTTTGACAATGATCATGACATTTGCAATCTTTCATAGTTGGCTGGAAAACTTTAAAACTAGAGATTTTAATTTCTATATTTATAGAAAAGTTTCAAATAATCACATCAACAAAACTTTAAATCAAAAAATTCAAGTTTCGATCATATAAAGTTCACTTTATATGATAAATTAAGAAGCAGTGAATTAAATGCTTTGACAAAGAAACAGATTATGTTGAAAATTATGTTTTCATTATTAGTCTATGGACTTTAACAGTGATACACAAATAAAACTCACTAACTTGCTTCATGATGAGACAAGTAAAGGTAATGATAATATAAGCTGTCTCCTTATAAGGAAACAGTCAGCTTTCATTGGTCAAGCAGTCAGTGTCACTTTAGGTTGAAATTTATGAAATCTTTCTCTTAAAACAGTTTTTAAAGTTAAAAGTTTCCTCAAGTCTAGTGTTATTGTACTTTCCAGTATGACTGGGGGTTTCTTTCTTAAACTTTTGTTTGAAGTAGTGTGGACGATCAATCTCTTGATTATGTTATTATTTTCTGTTTGAGTTAAAGGCTGATGTCAATATTACATTAACAAACAAATTCTAATACAGATCACAGAAGTTAAGCAACATCGAGTCTGGTCAGTACTTGAATTGGTGACCACTTGGAAAGTGCTATAAGCTTAAGTGTGTGAATTGTGTAATGGATAACAGCTTAGGATTGGAAATCCAAGTTCCACTTCACCTCCCTCCGGCTAGGAAGTAATTACTAAAACATAAATTATTACTATCCCTCCAAAATTCATATAATCTAAAAAATATTTTCTGCCTTTAAATAACCTACAAGAGGCTGATAAGCTATAAAAAACAAAACAATCATTCAATCAATCAATCTTTGAGTTACATGGTGATTCCAAAAGATAACTTTTCACAATCAAATATAGATTACTTTCAAATTTGAGATTTTAATTCATTTCTTGTATCGTTATTGTCTAATGGTAATGATAATCTTAGCCATTTCTCTACAAGGAAACATTTGGAATTCATTGACAACGCAATCAATACTTCTTTTGCTTGAAATTTATTAAAATATTTTTCATAAAACAATTTGTCAGGAAAATACGTTTCTCAAGTCCAGTAGCTGTTATTGCTCTTTCCATACGCATGGGGTTTTCATTCCTAACCTTTTATTTGAAGTAGTGTGGAATATCAACATCTTGATTATACCATTATTTTCTTTCATGGTGCATGAAAGTTTGAGAAAGTTAACTCATATTGATAATTCTCTCTCATATACACAATTATGAAATCAAATTTTATCATCAGATACCAAAAGTCATAGATTAATGGAAGATAGCAGATACTTTTCATTGGAAAAGTGTCATATATGAATGTGGCTTAATTTGAATAACTCTGTAAATTGTATGAACTACTATTCTCATCTTGGATAAAGATTATTAGTTTAAATAACTCATGAAATCATGCAAATATATTTTTATCTGAATCATATTATTTCAGTGTTTCAATTCATTTCAATACTGGATTTGAAATGGTAATGTTTAAAATAGAGATAGTCCAATGAAAGATATATGAAGTCTATCTAGAATGCAACCAGCCATTTTGAATATTTAGAGAACTAGTTGTACCCCACTATACAATTAATCAGAAATTAGGTTGCAAGCATGTTCCTGTACCATCATGAATATTATGGTGCTAATTTTATATGTATACTTATGTGGGTGTATTGATAAGTTTGTAGCTTGACATATAGTCATTAACTGAATTTTGACCTTAAATTTTCATGCTATAATAATCAGTCTATATGATTACTGTTTGATGGCAGGTAAGATCTGTACATTTCCTATTTCAATATTATAGTGTTAGTGGAAGTATAATTACTGATATTATACAGTCAGTAGAGGTATAATTACTGGATAAAACAAAGTCTAACAAATATCATAACTTTAAAACTGGAGGATTTTTTAGCCATTTTGGGAACAAAATGTGGGCCTTAAAGGCAGTTATATTCACCACAGAATTAAGTGCATTGACAGTAAAGGAGATTATTTTTTATAAATAAATGCTTGTTTTCATTAGGTTACAAATTTAATATTGTGCTGTTTTGTAATATATATGTCAAGTCAAAAATAGTCTTGCCAGCAGGGGAGGATTTTTCAAGTTATAAAATAAGTGGGGAAGTTTTAATTCCTGAAACCAAATAATCTTGCCACAAAGAAAATTATTTGAAAAATAATAAGCATGCCATAAAATATTCATCAGGCTGGGGGAGGGAGAAATCAAAAGAATTTTGTACACTATTTATTTATTAGATTGTTTATTTATACTGTTTATTTATGTTATTGTTTATTAGAATGTTCATCAAAATATTGACTAATAGCCAATTGATTTAATCTTTACAAAATAGTAAATAATAATAATGATTTCTTCATAGTTTGTCCACATATATTAATATTTCAGTAAACGTTTATAAATTTATGAATAAAAAATTGGTATCATTTTTATTTCTTTATAAATTGGGAAATGATAAATATTGCTTTGCATTAGTTTTAATTGTATTAGTTTTCAGAATTTTGTAAATATAAAATTATTCTTGCAAATAAACAATCTAATAAATTATGTTTACTGTTTTTGTTGTAAATTTTGAAGAACAAAAAAAAATGTATAAATTCACTTTCATAATATGTTTAGGTTTTATTACAATTATAATCATTGCTTTTTCAAACTGTTGTAGTAAAATATCCTGTCCTACCCAGGAATGGGTATGGCCCGGGTTATAAAAGACCAGGACTGGAATGAACTACAGAGTGATTGAGAGTCTTCGTCGTTATATGAGAGTGATCGTGATTATACGAGAGCCATCGAACTTAGTCGAGAGTCATTGAGAGTCTTCGTCATTATACAAGAGTGTTCGTGATTATATGAGAGCCATCGTTTTTAGACGAGATTTATACGTCACTAGATGGAAGCATTCTTCACAAGACGGACGCATATGTCCTATACAGAGACATTGTCTTCTTGAGTGTTATACCTGTTAACTGTTCGTTGGTGTACGTGTCTATTGGTTTATTGTACTGAGGTATTATAAATCTCTATTCATATATCCCCAGTGTTAAGAATTATTTCTTGCACTATTCTTTCTCTGTTAATCCCCTCCCAGGATATAACACAAACAATAAACATTGCTAAGGAGTGAAGGTAGTTAAAACAATAGTAGTGTCAAGGGAAAAAAACATCCTTTTGACACTGATTTTTGAAGGCATGAAGTTCTAAGTTTAATGTTTTTTCATTGTTCTTTTTTTTTGTTTCAGTTGAAGCCATTTTCTTTTTTTCTCCAAGCTTGGTCATTTTAAATAGTTATTTCAGCAATTTATAACATGAAGTTATAAATATTTACACTACTTATATCTGACTATTTTCCTCATCTTTGATGTTGTTTTCTCTAACCATTCCCAGGTGGATATTGATCGAGGTAACCTACAGGGAATTCTGAACTGAACCTTTTATTTAATCTACAAGGGTAGTTATAACTTGTTATCAAGCCCAGATTTAGTCCTTAAATAGCCCCTGGGATAATAGAATTTGGGGGCTCCTTATTTATATATCCCCCAAATGGTCACCCATTTAAGTACTGACCAGGCTCGATGTTGCTTAACTTCGGTGATTGGACAGGAACCAGTGCATTCAACATGATTTAGCTGTAGACTATTTGGGATTATCAGGTGCTGTAAACGTAAGGACCAAGAATGGTTCACCGGTCCTCCAGGTTTGCGGTTAGGGGGTCGGGTGCAGGGCTAACAACCTTGCCCCGTAAAAAACAGTCTGTTACAGAAACAGCAACAAAAAGTTGCTACCCTATGCACCATTAGGTATGATGGGTAAATGATGATGATTATTTATATGTTTACCTCAACCTCAACATAAAAAAAGATACATTTTTCAATGATAATTTTTGGTTTAAAATATAAAACACTTCAACTAAAATTTTTAAAGATTTTGTAACTCATCCAAATTATTTCAACAGAAACTTCATCATATTCTTTTATCCAAACTTTATATCCTACAGAAATATATCTAGAATGAAGGTTCTGTATCACACTGGAATTCTAATATTCAAATTCACTCGCAAAGCATCCTTAAAGTATAAACATGATGGAGAAGTAAAATTCTGACTTGCTACAGCTGTGTGATCAAGGATCACCACAGCTGAAAAAAAATGGTGGGACCTCTGGGCTGCAGCCCATACTAGCTCATATATAAATCTGTCACTGCTTTTAATTATGATATGCATAATCAGTAATAAAAATTTGAAGACTGAAATGATCACTAATGAAATACTGAAAAACAAACGCTTCTCCTTAATGAAATTAGAATTCTTTCTCTAAATCCCCAGAACTTTATTGCACCAAATTTCAGTTGGTCACTGCTTAATGCCAGATGATGAGAATTCCAGATAACCATCATTTCTAACAGCCTTGGCCACAGTTCACCTTTTTTGCATTTTCTTTCTCTTCCAATATGCTATTTCAATTATAAACCCTGAAGGAAAATATTCAGAAAGGCAAGGACCACATGTAAACTAGAAATGTTTCAGGTGGATGCTGGGTTTTTAAAGGATGAAGAAATGAGGGTATATAAGTAAAGGGTATATCCTTTCGGTCCAATTCAAAGAAAAGTAGTGCATGACTAAAGGTGGGGAGAGGTTGCGCAAAGAGGTTGAAACATTAAATAAATATTCATGAAGGAATTGTCAGTCATGAACAAGCAATAGGCTTTTGTTAATAGTGTTCACTGGTTTGCCACCAAGAGAGACAGTATAGTCATACTAATTCAATGCTTAGAGAAAAGCATAACCGTCACTATATACTTGATGCAATCTAGTGGACCGAGCAATATGAAAATTGCAAAAGAGCGGGAAGAAGAAGATAATAACCATGATAACGAAAATAAATCGGTCATTTCTTTTGTTTTTCTCTTTTCATTTTTCCGGGGGTGAAAAGATGAAATGATTTGTCCATATTGGAAAATGGTATGCGGGTGGATTTTGTTGGCTGGCTGGTGGGTGAGCAGACATTTGCCCAGCCCAGCGTGACAGCATTTTATGAGCAGGAGAGCAACAAATAGCGGCCGTAACAAACAAGTTACCTATTCATCATGAGTAGCTCTCTCTTTTGTCTTATTACCCATGGACAGAACAAGGACCACATCAATGCCACAGCATATGAAGAAATAATGCATTCTACCATTTCACCAACCCTCGAACCCTTTAACCTTCATTCTTGAAAAATCCATACTTGGTCCTCTTCATCTAATTCTAATGTCTAATGTTCTTCCGAATCTTCTTTACTAAATTGTGGTCAGCATGTGTAAGTAGCTCAATATTGATCTCTTGATCAATAGTTCATTATTAAGCCTGGCTCAAACCTGAAAACATCTTGGTTATTAATGTGCTGTGGCAACAGGAGCTGCTTACAGTTGGGATGGGACTAGCATTTTGCCAAGGTGTCACTATTGTCTGTTCAATTAGTCCCACACCAATTACCTACCTGAGTGGCAGTATATAGGGACCTCTTATAATCAGGATTGACTTAAGGAATCAGTAGTAAATAGCGACACAAAAGCTAGTTAATGTTGATTGCTTGAGGATGGTTAGAAGAAAAAAGAAGCAAACCAACCCCTTCATCAAAATTTTTAAGATTAGATATCAGCTGACTCAAAATAATTCTTTTTTTTCTGTTTTAATTAATTTTTTATTTAATGCTAAATCTTTACTTTCACCTGTTTTATACGTAATTTGACGTCACTAGAAAAATAATTTGGCTTCATAAAAATATCTTTTTGATAACTGTAGGTCATGACCCAAGTCTTGTGAGTGAAATTTGGTAGACAGAACTGTTTGAAAGCTGTCAGTGGTTGGGCATAAAGTCACAAGTCATCATGACTGAGGGTTTGAGCATACTGGGGTTATTCAAATTGCTTATCATGACAGAATCTGCATGATCTTCAAAAACTCTAACTGAACTATGCTCAAGATAGTTTCAATTTAAAATTATCTCTGTGGGTGTTAAAGAAACATGAATAGGGTGGCTATGGGGATTGAAGTTTCACATATATTTCAGTCATAAATATGTAACAAAATAATTAGTATGTTATATGATCTGTACTTACAATTTTCTTTTTTTTTATAATTGTTTCTCCCCAAGTCAGGCAGTACCACCACTGATGTGCAGGGGTTACAGTGATAAAAAAAGGGAAGAAAAAAGTTGAACAAGATACAGAGGATGTCTAAGAAAGTATAAGAGACAGAGAGGAGTCAAAGAGATAGAAAATGGCAATTGATAGTCCAGTTAAACTTTTGAAGATTGTAGCTATCAGCAATTCACCAATATCTATGTTTTCTTCTTTTTCTTTTATGTATTTTTCTCACCAGGATATGAGTGATTATGGCTCTTCACAACTTCCTGCTCTTTGTAGCTCTAAGAAATGTTTATCTCTTTACTGTCTTTCTCAATGTCTGTTCTGCCATTTATTTACACAACCACATTGGGTTACTTACTCTTTCTTTCTGCAACAGCTGGCTTCAGTATGTTTTTTATTTTTTATTTAATGGCATATCAACTCCTCATGAGTCATTTAATGCCAGAATTGAATTTTCTCAGGTTTTTTTTTTTCTTTTTAAAAAATTTATTGCTGGTAATTTTTTTTCTTTTACAAGAATCTGTTGCTGGTTATATATATATATATATTTTTTTTTTACAACTCAATACTTTAAGTTTTTTTTACCACTGTTTGGGGGTTCATTATTTGTCCATAGCTGGGACCCTAACAGGTGCTACAACCCCAGATCAGAGTGAACATGGTAAGAACAGCAATTAATAGATGTTTCTATGTTCCTCAAAACCTCCTGGTCATACAGCTGGATGTAGTTTGTCTTACCCAGGATAACTGTCAGTATGTTCTGCAAGTGTTAAATTTTTCATTTTTCATATGTTCAATCTTTGGTATTTTTAGTAACTTCTGTAGAGCTTCTGTTTCTATGAGTGTCTTTTATAAAAGGAAATTTCCACCATTCACTGCTATGTAGAAGGATAGATGTGCTATAGCAATTCAACACTCTTTTCTTTGTTTGAAAATGTTCCTACATTTATATACTTCAGTTTCTGGAAAGCATATTTTACTTTTTCACCTTCTCATTTCTGTGTCACAACTACTGCTTTCTGTTATTACTTTACCAAGACAGTTAAATTTCTGTACCTGTTTGATACTGACATCTTTGATTCATAGCTCACATCCTAGGCTGTCTTTCTTGCTAATGGCATATTGGAATCCTTGGAAATAGCAGAGTTGATAAGGCAGCCAAAGAATCCCTCTTAATGAACATATCAAATTCAAAATTCCCTTTTAAAGAATTGAGAGTCACAGTTAATTCTAACATCCTCAATCAGTGGCAAAAATCATGGCATACAGACACAAACAACAAACTGTATTAAATAAAACTCATTGATATCACACTTACGAGAATAAAAAACAGATGCACCCACATAACCCACTTCTTCCTCCTAAAAAATAAAGACCGTCCAAAATGTCCAAACTGTCTAGAGGTACTCACTGCCAAACATTTTTTAATTAACTGCAAAAAACTGTCACCTTTACAAAAATGTTTCTGCAATGTACACAACCTTAGGGTTTTCTTTGAGAGTGTTGACCCCAAAGCCATTCTAGAAGTAACAAAACTATACCCAAAAATATAAAAAGGAAACTGATAAATACATGGCTACAAAATGCATCTAAGACCAAATTACATCCCCACCCTTATATAATAATGCCTTATAAAAGAATTTTTTGCAAAATAGTTAAATGCCATATGTGATACACGCTTTGGACAATCATGTCTCAAAAAATACATGACTGACTGGGTAGAAGATTATCCCACAGTAGGTTGCCATTGCTTTCTGCAGTGGACTGGTTGCCAGCCAAGGCTATAGAACCCAATCTGTTTTATTATTTAACCCATAACTAGAAGGAAGAGATGGATTAATACCTTTCTCAAGGGTATTTGTGTGTAAGTGAACACAAGGAATTCAACTAAAAATTCATCTCTCTGATCTCTCGTTCCAAGTTGATATCTACTGCACCACAATGCGCATCCAATAAATAGACACAAAATAAAAACAAATCTTAAAACCACTTGATTTGGTGCAAAATGACTTGTCTAAATTTAATCTTGTTAATTGTAATATTAACCATTTACTTACAAGGAAACATTCAGCATCCATTGACTGAGCAGCCAGTACTGCTTTCAGTTGAAATTTATAAAAAATTTCCAATTTTTCAAGAAAAATAAGTTTCTCAAGTTAGAAGCTGTTCTTTCTTTTTCTAGTATTGATAAGAATTTCCTTCTTAAACTTTTATTGGAAGTAAGGTGGAATGTCAACATTTTCATAATGTCATTATGTATGATATTCATTTTAGGTTCTCCTCAAGTTATGTGGTTCCTTTTATTTGATTCTGTGGTGCCAGTCTCCAAGGTTTGAAAAAATATGGTCCTACAGATTTCATTCTCCTAAACCCATTTTTAACTATTGATTGGAGAAAGTGATTCTTTATATGTCATGGTGTCCTATCTATAGGAATGACCTCCTCTTCTATCAATAAATACTAACCTACATGACTTCTGGGGATGCAGCAGAGAGGCAGTCTAGTGACAGTCAAGAGACAGTTGAGACACAGTGTAACTATACTGTTTGGACAAACACTTCTATTTTGCTGATTTCTAACACTCTTACTTGTATATACGTTCTGTTATTGAACCAACCTTCTTGTTTCTCTGTCTTACTTCTGGGCCCTAACAGGCCACAACAACTTTGCAATGAAGATTTCATCACAACAATATCGCAGATATTTAAAATTTTTCTGAATAGGTTTGGTGCCATACATGACATCCATATGAAAGTTTTCAATCTCATGAGGTTATTTATGAACTGTAGTCTCAGTCCACAATGTTTGAAGAAGGATGGTTTTTGCTAATGCTTCCAGTCTTCACTCATTTTTTTTTTCAAGCACAAAGGTTAAACATTGCTAAATTTTCTGTCCCATTCTCCCAGGGAAATAAATATCCAAAGATAAATTGGATGAGTCCTGACTGTAAATCATCTTGGACACCTTGTAATAAACATTTAAAATCGTTTCCAGACTGATAAAGTTCTGTGATTAATAAGAGGTATATCCTGTAATATTATTTAATATGACGTAATACTGGATAATGCATTATAATAGCATCATTTAATATGGCTTAATATTTTCATGCAATGCAACACAATATAATTTAGTAGTAATTATTACCATATTTCTTTGATCTCATTCTAAAGATGGCATGAGTGTAGAGATTAATTTCATTAATTATAAAAGTATCAAACAAACTTTTGCCATAATAACACATAATTAGTGGCAATAATAAGGCTAAATTTTTAGCAACACACGAAAATCAATAGAAATCTTGGGTATGGGATATTGTATTCAGGGTGGATGAATATTCTTAAATTTGTGGGTGTGAAAGCTTTCAAAATGTTTCTTCTAAATGTAATCTAGCCTAAAATTAAGTACAGAGGCATTTATTGAACATATTTTAAAATTAAAAACAAAAATGGGAAAATTAATTTTTATTTCTCTATGGGCAGAGAATTTTTTTTTATCATGATTAAAGACCAGAACATTAAAAGATTTTATCTATATCAGATGACCATCAAAATTCAATTTAATTATTTTTTTTTGATCAGGTACTTAAAAAAAATGATTAAAAGAAACAACAATTCATCAGCTTTTTCATCAACATAAAGCCAAAACTCAAACTCAAAATCTGATAAACTTCAGAAGAGTATATTTACAATAGTAATAATTGAAATCAACATAGTGGCTCAAAATTTGATTGTGTAACAGAAGCAGCTCATTAGATATACACAGTAGTGAGTGAAGATGAAGTTCATGTTTGTAATGCTTAAAATTGACAAAGGAGGCTTTCAAATGAAAATGAAACATGCAAAGAGACACTTACAAATGAACAGTCAGCAAATATTGTTTGTTAATTCAGTTCAATTTCAGATATGTTCAGTACTTGCATTCAGATTAAATTCAAAGGATGAAGTTTTAAGGAAATGTGTATTCTTTGAACTCAGGAAAAACAAACTAGAAAAATTTACTGATTTTTAAAAAAAAATTTTTGTGTTTTTTTCTTTAGCTACTTAAAGGAAATTAATACTGAGCATCAGGAAAAGACAGCTAAAGTCCCTAGGACATGCAATGAGGAAGGAGGGCTTAGAGAATCTGATACTAACAGGTCAGATAGCGGGAAAGAGAGACAGGGGAAAGCAGCGTGTAACATACTTGACAGGCCTGAGCAGGGTGGATGGCAGAGCAGGGTTGTGTGGCATAAAAGGAGAAAGCATATTAAGAGCCACCTGGGATAAGGACACATGGAGGGTCATGATCACCTGCGTCTTGAAAGGACAAAACATATAGAAGAAGAAGAAGAATACATACATACATACATATATATGTAATTATTATTAACCAGTTATTGGTCAGCATTAAATTAAACTAGTATACACCTGTATTAAAAAGTGTTCAATACATATATAATCTATAATGTAGAGCTTTTAAATATTTTCATTTGGAAGTCAGTTGATTATACAACTTTTGTTTCAACCTTTCGTTATCTTCAGGCATTTTATATCAACTGATTCTCCAACATTTTTTTTTTCAAATGTACAACAGAGATTTTTAGAATGCATCACTGGAAGTTTAAAATATCTAAAATTTCGAAATAAGGGAGGAATTTTTCAAGAATTGTAAACATTTTCATCCAGATGTGTGTCTGTGTGTGTGTGTGTGTGTGTGTATCCGTTACCTATAGACTCCAAAACGACTGAACCAATTTTCTTAAAAATTTACACATTGTACTATAAGCATCTGCAAGTGTTCTTAGCTAGGTTTTGTGTCGAGGTACCCCTGATAAATATCGATAATCGAAAAAATTGGGTTATATAAGAAGTGGTCCGATTTTAATCAAATTTGATACACTCATAGACAAAGACATAAGAAACAATATTCAGAAGTTTCAAGGTTGCAGTTCTTACAATAGTGCAGAAAATTTTATATCGATACCAGGAGCTTTAACTGGAAACAAGTCTTGCTTTTTAGTCTTTCGTGTCAACGTCCAAAGAGTCTGAGCTCCAGGACCATGAATTAGTTTTAAAGCTTTCATTACACCCGAGCATATAGCCGGGCTATACTGCTAGTTCTAAAATAAATTTACATCTGGACATTACTTTGGATCTTTCATTTAGTAAATTTTCTTATTCTGGAAATAATATTATGGTTAACTTTTCTTCCTGACACAATCTGCAGACATCATCTCTCTCACACACACACACACACACACATTAAATGTGATTATTGTAGATATGCCATGTTTGAAAAAGATGCCCTATTTTTATTTATTAAACAGTATTTATTATATCTATCTAGCATATTTGAGAAATGTTAATAAAGAAAATATGTTTCCCAGCAGGGATCAAACCTGTGTCTCCTTTTGTCAGGGAAACCGCCTGTTTGATCAAATGTGCATTACGACTTGGGCATGAAGAACAATGCAGTAAGCAACATGTTTTTCTTTACTAAGATTTCCTAAATATGCAGGCTGATAGATACAATATACACCGATTAATAAATAAAATGGGGTCTCTATTTCAGATACAAAATAGCCAAATAGAGTGTAACCCCGAAATAAGAGGGTTGTTGGGACCAGCTAAAATCTCTCTTATATCAAGATCTCTTATATCCGGTTTATACTGTATTATAATATTAATCATGTTTGAAGTAATAAAAATGATGGATTAAAAATAAATCTATTATTTCTCGAGAAACAATGAGTAAAGTATGCACATCTTTTTTTAAGAAAGCAGCAGTTTTAATTCAAACATATATATATATATATATATATATATATATATATATATATAAGTATCTGTAATGTAAACTATACAGACTAGGCATTTAAACTTCAGTCATTTTCTCACTGATGTGATGTGTCTTCCCTCTGTCTTTCTACAAATATTTTCTTGGCAACTGTTCTAATGAGCTTTTTTTCCTGGTACCCTGATTATGTGGGTGTGTGTTGTGGTGCAGTGGACATAAATTCGTAATGACAAATCAGGAAACCAAATTCAAATTCCAGTTGAATTCTTTGCATTCACTTAAACACAAATACCCTTGAGAAAGGTATCAATCTGTCTCTTTTCTCCAGTTATAGGTTAAATAATATAACAGACTGGGTTCTATAGCCTTGGCTGGCAACTAGTCTACTGTAGAAAGCCATGGCAATCTACTGCAGGATAATCTTCTACCCAATCAATCATGTCTCTTTTGAGACATGATCACCCAAAGTGTGTCTCATGTATGGCCCTTAACTGACTGACTCTGATTACAAAATTTAAATGTATTACTAGGTCCCACTCTTTTACTGTTGTCTTTTTTAACCTCATTCATCTTTTGTCTTTTCTTCAGTTGTCCCTACTCTCAGTTTTCTCTTTTATTTACACTCCCTGTAACCCCCTGCATACTAGTAGCATAATTTATATATATATATATGCAATAATTATTTCAGAGAAACAAAAAAGGATAACATATTCAGATATTATCTTTTGTATTAAATAATGTAGCGGTTTTGACAGATATACTAATTTTTTTTTTTATTGTATCTTTAAAACAGGGAGTGATCACCCTTTCTATAGATATACTTGTAATACATTGTAATACTTGTAATACTTGTAATACATTTGTGAGGTGAAGACATAAATATTAATACTTTTCCTTCCTTGCATTGTTCACAATATGAAACTAAGTAAGGTGCTTTCATTGTTTCTCTCTGAAAATCTTTGAAGTATTCAGATATTAAAATTCTGTAAAATTATATTCTTTTAAAGTATTCAGATATTATCTTTTGTGCTTAATAAAGTTGGCATGTTGTAGCTTGAGTACTATTAGCTCGGATTGAAAAAACGGATGCAAATTTGATTTATATTGAGTAGCATATTTTTCTTCGGTACTTCTCAATTGGTTGGTTGATGAAAATTTCACTGTATAAGCAAAAAAAATGTATTTTTAGTGTGTGAGTTGACAACACTGTTTTTTAGATTTGAGAGAGAAAGAATAAAATAGTAAGATATATATATATATATCACCAAAGGGAATAGAACCTGTATCCCCTTTTCCCCCCAAAGAAATCACTTCTAAAGCTAAAGTATAATCTCTATATCAAATTAGTGAATGCAAGTTACAGTATTACAGGCGATTGTTTCCTCATAGATTAAGAGAAGACTGTGGGTAGCAGAAATGTGGTTCTACAGAAAGATGCTGAGAATACCATGAACAAAGCATGTAAGAAGAAGAAGATATAAAGAAAACAGAAACAAAAAGGACACTTATACTCAGTGGTGCAATGGATGTTGGCTCAGAATGAGAGATCGGAGTGCTGAGTTCAAATTCCAGTTAAATTCTTGCATACACTTCCATGCAAATACTCATGAGAAAGGTACTAATCCACCTCTACTCCTTCCAGCTATGGGTTGAATAACAGAAGAGATTAGGTTCTACAGCCTTGATTGGCAACCAGTCTACCACAGAAATAAATGGCAACCTACAGCAAGAAAATCTTCTGTCTTGTCAGTCATGGATCAAAAGAGCACTTAACTGACTGGCTGATACTCAGAATCAGAAAATGATAGTTGAAATTTCTGGGATTCATCATGAGGAAGTAAGACTTGGAGAATATGAAATTCACTGAACATATCCAAGGCAAAAGGGACAGAGGAATCTTCTAATGGTTTTCACTTGAGACTTTACATCTATGTGCTGCTCATATTATGAGCATTATAATTAACAAATAATAATAATTATCTCCTGAACATTTGACATGAGAATTAAAAGAGGAGAAAAGTGACAAGTCTAAGAATTTAAAGCATGAAATTTTAAAAGTTGGAAAAGACATAATTACAGCACCAATGGTAATTGAAGCATTATGGCAGTCTACAAAAAGCATGGAAGAAATCTTATTAAGATTACACCCTTGTGCAAATTAATTGAAACACCTGCTTTAATGTCCTTTCTTACACTATATGATCGGTTTTAGACCAACTAGAGTGAAAGGGTGCAATCAATTTCTATTTTGTGATGTACAGTAATGTGATTAATTTATTTTCATAGGTCATAATTGATAACCAGAAAACCAACATCACATGTTGTCCATAAAAATAACAATTTTTTTATGATTCTGAAGCTTGTCTTCTCCCTAAATTTATCTTTCAAATCATATCCAGTTTCAAAAAAATCTTAAATAAAATGAAAAATATTAATAACTTCTGATTTGAAAATATTATTTCAGCAATCATTTTATTTGTATTTTCCCATGCAAGCTTGAAAAGACATTGTATTTTACTTCAAGTATTTAAAAATATTAAAAGTTACATTATAAATGTGTTATTGAAAAAGAATAAACAAGACAAAATGCCTATTATTATTTTCTCTTTGAATTAGAGGTGATAGCCATTTTATATGTTGCTGCTGTTGAAATTTCTCAAATGATATAGTTTCTGCTATTTGATACAGTTATTTGCTTGTGATTCTGTAGCACCAGTCCACAAAGTTTGAAGAAGAAGAATTTTCTCAAAAACCTACATGTTTCTTTCACTTGAAAATATTTTCCTCTTCAAAATGGCTGAAAAATATCTGTTTGGTCTTTTCTGAAAAACTGATCTAACCATGATGCTCTAGTTTACCCAGACAATGTAGATTACCAGTGTTTGAACATAATACTTGAATATTAAATGGAAATGAATGGGATGCTGGCAGAGAATGCTAGACAGTTTTTTCACAAATGAAGATGAGACTTGAAGGAATAGAGATGTGGTTATACACTAGGATGCTTTGAATTCTAAGAACAGAGTGTTTAAGCAATGAGAAAGGAAAATAGAAACAAAAAGAACACAGATTTAGAGTCGGAAAGAAAAAGTTAACTCTTCTTGGATGCATAATGTGGAAAAAGAACTTAAAAAATCTCACAGAATATATTAAAAGGCAGGAGAAAACAGAGTTTTTTTTATACTTCTGCTGAGACCCTTCAAGATATTGGTGATCATGGCTCTCTACAATTTTCTGTTTTTTTTTTTTAATTTTTAGATTTTTTTTAATCATTTCATCCCAAGCAAGGTGGTACCACCACTGATGTATAGGGATGTACATCAGTGGTGGTATGATGTACATAAGAGAGTTAAAGTTTTAGGCAGGAGGAGAGTGAAAGAAAAAGACGAACCACTAACAGGCAGTGTCAGAGAAAGGGTAAGAGAAGGATGGGAACACAGGTGTGAAGACAGGTGTGAAGGTAGAAAGAATGAAAAAGAACAAAATACACAGGGTGATGTAGAAAGGACTGGAGTCAAGTGGATAAAAGATGGGAATTGACATTGCATTTAAATTCCTGTAGGTTGTCGCAGTCAGGAAAGCAAGTGTATAGAAGGGAGTTCCACAGATGGTAAGGCTTTGTAACTCTTAATAAGTTTTGTCTTTTTGTTATCAATTGTAAACTTTTTTCCCTTATACATTTATTCAAGTTAATTTGGTAGATTATGCATTGTTTTCCTATGTCTTTCAAGTGCCTTTAATCTGTCCTGTGAGTATTTTTTCTTTTTCTTCATTACATACCTGAGAAATTTTAACTCTCTCTCTCTCTCTCTTCCTGATGTTAAATATAAGTGTTCTTTTTGTTACCATTTTCTCTAAAACTTTGTTGTTGCTCACATGTTTGGACCAGGTTATTCTCAGCATGCTTCTGTATAAATGCAGTAACATCCCTAAATAATGTGTAAACGAATGGCAAAACAAAGTCTGGGAGGGAGAGTAAGAAGAGTAACATTACTAAGATCTACAAAGGATAGAAAATTGTGGAAAGTCATTCTTTGACAGAATATAGAAGAAGAAATAAATAAGCAAGGGTGTTATATGCCATCAAATATCATAATGTTTTTTTTTTAAGTTCAGTTCAGCAGAATCTGACCAAATCCCCAAACATCAAAATTGTTTAGGAATCTCTTCTTGTTTGTTTTGGGAACTTTTCAGAACCTCCTCATAAAAATATTCAACATAAGAATTTGTTTTCAGTTCTAGTGAATCTAAAAATGGAATCCAAGATATTTCCAGAATATTCTTTGTAGACCTCTGCAACTTGCCACTGGTCAAGTTTCATTATGGAGTTACAATATGACAATAACTGGCTGCTGTCCAATTGTGCTTATTATTAATATTCTTTGGAGGCATATTTTCTCTTGCAATTCTACTCCATTTTGAATGTTGCCAGTCCAAGCATTATTTACTCACCTGCCAGGTAATAACAAGTACTTCCTTCACCAGTGGAAGTTTTGTTCTTCTTCTTTATGGATAATGGAGTCTGTTTGTTCATTGTAAAGAAATTTTTGCAGTGAAAATTATTATTTCAGTGAACTTAGAAAAATAAGTGTTTTATAAACTTGAAATTATATAACATGAAATTTTAAATTATAGTTTATTTTTCTTGAAAAAGGGGATTAAGTTATGACATTGTCAATAAAAATTGTAACTCTTAATGGTTATCAAAATAAAATCATTGTCATCAAAACTAATATATTTGAATATAAATTTTTTTTATTAAAGAAAATCTAAAAATAATTTCAAAAAACACTTATACTTAACATCAGGAAGATACAGTTGAAATATCAAAGAGCATATAATGAGGAAAGGTAGCTTGAAAAAATGGGTACTCATAGGATAGATTGATAATAAAAACAACAGCTTGAGTAAATGGATGGCAGAACAGAGTTTAAGAGAGATAACAAAAGGACAGAAAATTGCGGAGAGTCATGATTGTCAACATCCTGATTGAATACAGCATGTAAAAGAAGTATTTTAAGTATGCAAATAACAATATCATTTTCTTTTTCTATAATCATATCACCCCAAGCAAGGCATTTTATTGCCACTGTTTTGCAAGGGGTTACATAGGAGGAAAGTTATGAGAAAGAGTGACAGGTTATAGGGGGTGTCAGGAAGTGGGTAAGAGAATGATGAGAATACTGATGAGAGTGGACTAGACGAAGCAAGGAGCTTGAGAGAGAGGATGCAGGTTAGTGAGATAGGAGATAACTATTGACTTTACATTTAAATTCTTGGAGATTGTAGCTGTCGGTGAAGCAAGTAAATGGAAGGGAATTCCACAGGTGAGAAGTATGAGAAAAGAAGTTGCTGGAGTAGAATTTGCATTTACAATTTATTGGTTTCACAGAAAAAGGGTGGGACCTAGTTGCTAATAATAATAATAGAGTAGTTTCATTCTTAAATGGTTTAGTTGAATGCTTTGAACCTATTTGATAAAGTTTTTATTCTTTATTCTGACATCCACCATATAGCCATACTCAGCAGTATGTTCTTCTCCTCTCTACAATGACTTCAGTAGAGCTTGGTGGTTCCACCCAGTGAGCATCTTCTTGGATGATTTACAGAACAAACAGACAAAATCTTTCATCTTTATTCTACAAAAAGGCAGTCTGTAGAAAGTTGTAGCAAATTCATGAATCAACACTTGAACCTCTTGCTTTTGTTGATAGCATAGTGAATTCAATTCATAAGTCAGCGAGTTCAAACTCAGACTCAGTGGAACTGCTGATCTAAAAAACATTTTATTCATTATAATAATTACAATTTCCATGACTCCAAAAAGAATTTCTACATTACTAGAAATGTCTACCATAAGAAATGAATAATTTACTAATCTATTGGATACTTGAGGTGATGGAGAAAAGTATATATATAAAAAAAATTAAGGCAGACCTGTTATTTCATGGTAATCGAAAGTATAGGCCTATTTCAGGTGAACCACCATCAGCTTCCATGTTTATTGTACAAAGGATTTTACACAAATCGTGTTTCGTGTAAAATTTTTTGTACAATAAAGATGGAAGCTGATGATGATTTGCCTGAAATAGGCCTATACTTCTGATTTACCATGAAATAATGTATCTGCCTTAATCTTTCTTATATTTGCTCTATATGTATCTATATACATATATATTTAGAACTCTCTTAGAGAGTTATTCTACCACTATATGTACAGGACACTCCTTTGGATTCTTCTATACCCACACTGCATGCTGATATTTTTTTTTTAATCATATCACCCCAGGCAAGGCGGTAAGGCCACTGATGTGCAGGGGGCTACGTAAGAGTGAAAAGATTGGAAAAGAGAAAGCCGGAAACCACATCCTAAACAGGGAACAAGGGATGAGCCTCTACACCTGTTCAATAGATGTGGGTAGAGTGTGAATCGGGCGATAGTTAAGTCTATCTACTCCAATTGAAAAAAAAAATAAGGAAAAGTGAAAAGATTGGAAAAGAGAAAGCCGGAGAGAACGACAACCCATAAAAATGGAGAGGATAATCCAAAAGATTTTATTTAATTAATATAAATTATCAATTAGACAGAAATAGAGAGCTCAATGGATATTATCCAGAGCAAATATATTGAGAGGAAGACTCAACACATAATTAAACTTTTATAAAACCATGAATTTATTTCAGCAATGTAAAAAAAAAATTCTTACAGTTGCCTCATTCATACCATTGATGAATAAATGTAAATTTCTCTCTTCCTGATATTACGTATGAGTCATCTTCTCGTTTGCATCCATTCCAACACCTCATCGTTGTACACGTGCATTGTCCATGGTATCCTCAGCATCCTTCTGTAAAACAACATTTCTGCCACATCAAGCCCTTCCTTTATCCTTTTTTGAGATCATTCAACATTCACTTCCATACAAAGGACAGATATCACATATCAATCCAGTACTCTTTTCTTTGTTTCTAATAAGCTTTTCCTGTCTTTCATTACTCTGGTTATTTTCTGAAATGCATCTTTGGCCATGCCAATGTGTCTTTTGATCTCTATGTCACATTTTCCATTCTCTGTCAAAACACTTCCCAGGTATTTGAATTTTTTTTTTTTTTTTACTTGGATAACACGTTGCTGATAGCAGATATGGAAAGGAAAATGCAGGACCTCCTACAGAAGATAGCAAAAGAAAGTGAGAAGAAAATACTGAGCATAAACTTAAAGAAAACTGAATGTTTGGACATCAGCAAAAAGAGGAGCCCAATATGCCAGCTACAAGTCAGGGAAACGAAAATAAAACAAGTAAAAAAAATATTTTATATCCAATAATGAAAGAAAAACTTAATTCATATGAATTTAACTGTTTTCTAAGAATTATCATTTGATTCTTGATATCTTTTGATATTTTACCACTCAGATTTCAAACAGCATCACATCTGTTCAACCAAATGAAGTGACAGGTTTCAGATTTGCAAAGTGATATCATGCAAATGTTTATGTATGTAGACATTATCCTATTAAGGGAGTGGCATTATGTTCATATATTTGCTTCCATTTCTTCACTGTCCATCATAACTATTCATTGTCTGTAATGCAACCTGGGTTTTTCTACTTGTATCATATCAAATGTCTACTAATTTGCTGAAAGGTTCCATGACTAAAAGGAAATTATATACCTATAAAAAGGCTATAAGTGGGACATTTTTCTCTATAAATTCAGTTAGCGGCTGGTACTTGATCCCACAACAGTATTGGGGTCTATAATCATGGCTCTGTCTGGGTTTGTTTGGTCACTGAAACTGGCAGTTATCTGAGTGACCATTAGGTTTGGTCAGGTCAGAACAAATTGCTGTAGGTGGAGTGAAAGAGAGAAAATGTTTTTTTCTTTGTTTTTCTAACCTTTGATATCTCTTTCTGTGAAACAGGAAATAGTTATTTTTTTCACTATAATACAAATGTTTTCCGATGCCATTAACAAAAAATAATTCATTAGCCAAAAAATATTGGTTTTAAAGCAGATAAAACTTAAACTAAATACCTCATAAAGTTGGTGTGTGGTCTTTTTAATTAATCAATTGGGATGTATCAGAATCTTTCTCAATACGAAATAGGACTGTGGTTCTTAATAAAAGTTGGGGGTTCAGAAAATTATTTAAAGTGTCAAAAGTGTGAAATAAATAATCTTGGTGGGGGATGATAAGATATCCTAAAAACAAATAAACATCACCTACCCTTCTATTAAGCTCCTAAGAGTTGTTAAAATTTTATATAAAATTTTCAGTGGGTGAAAAATCTTATCATGTTGTCTCTAGTCAAGTGAATAGCAAATTTGATAACACTAACTACAATTAAATATTGAAATTATTATGCACTTAAGGTATTTAAAGCATTTCCCCAAAGGGACGGATCATGGAACAATGTCTTTTTAATGTTGGAACCCACACACACACACACACACACACACACACACATATATATATATATATATATATATATATATATATAATCATCTACAAACAGATCTGTTTTGCTCTATCACAGCTCATCAGTATGGTTAGACATCTGATTGCTTCTAGCCAGGAGAGTCGGTGATTCTATCTCTGATCTATGGGTGCTCGGTAGAAGGTGGTGGACTTTAGCATGTTATATACAATATAAACACACACCAGTAGTCGAGAGTGTTCAAATTCATTACTGAATGAACAATGTATAGATATTAAGAAAATCAGTCACAATTTAGGAAAATATTTTTTTGGGCAACACATTTCATCTTTTAGGAGTTCATCAGACTAATTTTTTTGTAGTAAATTCTGATATATCAAAAAAAAATTACATATAATTTTCCTATATATATGCAAATATGGAGGTGTATTAAAAGTTTTGCCCTTTTTCACTGCTGTATTGTTGCAGGAGTCAGGGAATGCTTCTGATTCTATTCTGTTAATGCAATGGAGACATGCAGCCTAGGAAATAGAACATTAGAAAATCGTGCTCATCCAAAGACAAATCATGACTTGTTCCAGTCAAAAAGGTGAAAGGAAAATTGTATGAAACAAGATCTTAATTTGAAATCTTTATAAAATAAATAATGAAAATAGGAGCAACAAAATAATAGAAAGTTGTAGATATCCAAGCCAGTGTTCTGAAAATATTTTTTACTAAATTTTCCCCAATACAAGGCACAAGATCAAACCAATGATTTTATCCACTGAGCTGTGAGTCCCCAAAATTCTATTCTATGCCAGTTGTTAATAATTTTATTAATTTAGAAAACAAAAAACCAAAACACAGCAACTGAAATACGAGGATAGCAATAAGATATATCTTCTCTTTTTAAGTGCTGTGTCCCTTCAGAATGTAGGTGATCATGAACCTCCACTTACCCCTATCCCTTATCATGCTTAACATTTTTCTCTTGGTATCTCTCCCAAACCCTGCTTTGCTATCCACTTGCTCAAGCCCATCAAGTATGTCTCTCATTGCTTTCCGTTGTTTCTTTTTCCCTCTATTTGTACCATGAGTATTAGATTCTCCAAGCCCTCTTTCCTCATTACCTGTCCCAGAAACTCCAGCTCTCTCTTCCTGATGTTAAGTATAAGTTTTCTTTTTGTTTCCATCCTCTCCAAAATTTGCTCACATGTTTGGGCTATTGTATTATCAGCATCCTTCTGTAGAACCACATTCCTGTCGCTTCGAGTCTCTCTTCATTCAGTTTCTAAGTACTTAAATCTCTTGATATATATATAGTTTAGAATTTTCTTTATTTATGGTAGAAGAGTGCTCCGTATTGGAGACAATTATAGATATAGAAAATATAAACATAGGAACCAAAACTCCATGTTGACTGTAAGTTTCATACCTCAAGCAATCTTGAGATCTCATGTTGAAAGTGATAGTTACTTTGCAGTATTTTTGCTTTGTCTACACTATCACTCTATTTATATAGACCAATATATATATAGACTTTTTGTCAAGTGAGCCTTTTACCTTTTAATTTTTTGATAAAGCCCCATATTAGTCCAATGGTTCTCAACCAGGGTCCACATAGATCTGTTTGTTTGTTTGTTTGTTTGTTTTTGTCACTGATAAGTAGCCAGGTTAAAAGTCAAGGTGTGAAGCAGATTGTGAATGATAGTCAAAAGAGATTAGAAAAAAAGAAATTTTAATGATGAAAAACGATCATTCGACCAGGCTTTGTTTTAAGGAAGGCATTGTTGGTAACCTTAAATTTACAACATTGTAAATTGTCAACTTTTTTTCTTCGACTTGATTACAATAAAAGAAACTACATGAATATTTCTACTTTCCTTATTTTAATATGGCATAAATTATTGTAGAAATTCTGTTCTCAGTAATACCAACCATTGAAAAATAGAACTGCTTTATGGATCATTGATATATCACTGTGGACCCCAACTCATTATTTTTTGTGTGTGGACCCCCAGCAATGTTACATATCAGTATATCTTAGTTATATATTGATGGTTCTCAGTTATCTATAAGTGGTTTATATGGACTCCAGTTGAGAATCACTGATATAGACAGATAACCTATAAGAAACATTTTGTTTTACTCAAAGAGGAAAGGAAAAACAGTCAACCAGTCAATTTCTGGAAGATAAGACTCTTAAGACAAGCAGTCTTTGTAATTAAAGTATTAAGAGATAATAGTGAAAAATAAAATAAAATTTTCAACTTATCTGTTTCTGCTAGGAATTTCACACATAAAGTATTCACTCATAAGGGAATTTGATTGTAACATTTTACTATGAAGCCACTTGAACATAACAGTAGAACTCAGTCCTGGGAAAAAATTTAACATTAATTTTATTTGTTGCTGCATACATATATTTTATTCAATAAAGTCTGGCATATGTCTGACTCACCTTGACTTCTAGTTTCTGGCAGCCTGATGACTGCACAGTATTGAACTTAAAACTGACATTGATGGACACTCATAGCTATGACACAGAACCTTATTTTATATACAATACAATGAGATGCCATTTTGATATTGAGCACTTTGTCTTTGCATGCTATTTTAGTATACTCTTTCAGGAATTGCTTTTTTGTATGTTTAATACACACACACACACACATATATATATATATAAAGAGAGAGAGAGAGAGAGAAGAAAACTCCACATAATTACATGGTTATAAATCTAGAATTTAATTGGAGTAGATAGACTAAACTATCGCCCAGTTCACACTCCACCCACGTCTATTGAACAGGTGAAGAGGCTAATCCCTTGTTCCCTGTTTAGGATGTGGTTTCCGGCTTTTTCTTTTCCAATCTTTTTACTCTTAAGTAGCCCCCTGTGCATCAGTGGCATTACCACCTTGCTTGGGGTGATATGATTATAAAAAAAAAAAATTTCAGCACTTGTAAAAATTACAAACTGCTTCTTCAGTCTGAAAAATCTTTTTAAGTTTGAAGAAGTTTGTAATTTTATAAATTTTAAATTTATAACTGTTTAATTATGTGTTGAGTTTTCTTTTCTATATTTCATATTGCTCTGGATAATATCCATTGAGCTCTCTATTTTATCTGTTTAATATTTAATATTATTTAGATAAATTTTTTGGATTGTCCTCTCCGTTTTTATGGGTTTGTCATTATTTTCTCTCTCTATAAATATATATATATAGTTCTAGTGCAAAGAATTTGCTCCTTCAACCTAGCAGGTTCATGTTGCCTTCAAAGTTTTGTGAGAATACCATTATGATGATTTCACTCATAGGAGCTGGGTTTATTTTCTACTCAAAAATACACCCAGCAGAAAATGAGGAAAGACATCATAACAATGTCCTCATAAAACATCAAAGTTGGCATGGACCTGCTCAGTTAAAGGAGAAAATTCTTTGCACAAAAACTATTAATGCTCTATCTCCACCTTGATATTGAGCACTTTGCAATAAAAAGTGCTTACTAAAGTGCCTTTTATTAGTAAAACTACCGGAAAAGCAACAGTCTTGTTGCCAAAATCTATCACAACTCAACAATGTGTGGGTGTGTGTGTGTATATATATATATATATATATATATATATGGAGCAGTTACAGAAGATAAAAGATATATATATATATATATATATATGTATATATCTTTTATCTTCTGTAACTGCTCCATTTATTTATTAAACAGTATATTTATTCATTTTTGTCTACTGATCTGAATATTAAAATCATTTTATTAAAGAAAAAATAAACCATCATTAGTTCTGGTGTGCTTTACCCAACTTGTTTAAGAAGAAACATTTCTGATCAAGCAAGAGTGAATAGTGCTTTTAAGCAATATCCTTCTTGTTATGGATTCTCAAAATTTTATATCTGTTTAGTTTCATATTTTGATGTAAATAAAGCAATTTCTAAAGAAGTAACAGATTTTTATTTATTAATCTGACAGATTTTATCACTTTAAAGTTCTTAACGGCTGAGTCAGTTAACATTCAGACCAGACAAAGATATAAAAATATACTTTTTAATACAGAAACAAAGCTTCTTCTCAAATATGAATATCTACTAAAAATAATGATTAATGTGATAAAATCTGTCTCATTAGTAAATAAAAATACAATTACTTCTTCAGAAACATACTTTTCTATAGAGTTAATGGATTTATTTTTAGTCAAACATTTGTAATTCTTCAAACATTATTTCTTGAGCGTCTACTCAAATAGAGATATCCACTAAAAGTAATATTTGAATTAAAAAAATATATTATTTCTTTACAAATTGCAGTGCATATTACATCAATTGGTCAACGCACTCAAGCAATAAAGATGTGCTTACTAGCAGTGTTTGAACTGGCATCCCCCTTTGTAGGAGAAACCAATATTTAATTTGGCATGCCTTAGACCACCCAGAGAACAAACATACAAGTAAGGTTCTGTTTACCCTTTATAAGGAAGGCACATTTTCTTGTTCAGACTATTTTTCTTGTAAGATCAGTTTCATGTCCAAAGCATAAAGCAGTTTCTGTAGAATTAATGGACTTTTTTTTATCTAACATTTCTATTCCTTCATATATAATTTTTGTGGAAATTTATATCTAAAGCTAAACTTATTTTTAAACGAAACTTTGTCTGTGTGTGTGTGTGTGTGTGTCCGTTACCTATAAACTCCAAAATGGCTGAACCGATTTTCTTGAAAATTTACACAGTTGTACTATAAGCCTCTGCGAGTGTTCTTAGCTAGGTTTTGTGTCAAGGTATCCCCGATAAATATCGAAAATCGACAATAGAAAAAATTGGGTTATAGCAGTGGTTCGATTTTAATCAAATTTGATACACTCATAGACAAAGACATAAGAAACAATATTCAGAAGTTTCAAGGTTGCAGTTTTTACAATAGTGCAGAAAATCGATAATATATATATAAAAGGCAAGATGTTTGTGTGTGTGTCTGTTTAACTGTGTGTATGTCTGTATTTTTCAGCCCTTTTATTTTAGTTTTTGCTTCAGATTTTTGGCTCTAAGTAGGTATAATTGTAGTTCTTAGTCTCAGCCATGATATCATTTACTCAAAGGACTTATTTAGTCTTCAAAATTCAGTTTACGACAAAAGAAACTTATTTGATATTGATACCAGGAAATCAAAATTTGACTTACATCCATTGATTTTTCTTTCAGTCTACGGTTTCACTTTAACTGGAAACAACTATTGCTTTTTAGTCTTTCATGCCAACATCCAAAGAGTCTGAGCTCCAGGACCATTGATTAGTTTTAAAGCTTTCATTACACCCAAACAACGGTGGGCTATACTGCTAGTATCAAATAGATGCTCTTTTTTTATCTTAAATAGTGTGTATTACATCTATTGGTCCATGCTCCTGCAAAGTCATAAACAAATTATCTTTATTAAGGTTTCTCAAGTGCACAGGCCTATAATTATAAAACACAAACAGTACATGTTTCAAATACAGGTATCCATTAAAAATGACATTCGAAGTAATATATATATATATATATATATGTGTGTGTGTGTATGTGTGTGTAAATTGCATTGTGGCCCAATGGATATCAGATTGGAATGAGAAATTAATGAGCCAAGTTCAAATTCCAGTTCAATTTATTGCATTTAGTTATGTGCAAATACCCTTGAAAAAGGTCTGAACTCATCTCTTCTCCAGCAAGATATATTAGGTTCTATAGCTTTGGTTGGCAACTCGTCTAACATAGAAAAAAATGGCAACTTATTCCAGAAAAATCTTCTGCTTTGTCATCATGGATCAAAAAACACTTTCAGCACTTAACTGACTGACTGATATGTAAATGAACAAAATAAATAAAAAGTCAAGACAAAAAAACTATTCTTAACTGATGCATTTTGTTCCTTGAGAGACTGTATCAAGGCAAATGTAGAATTTGTTTTGTTGCATGTGATTATAGACAAGAGCAAGAATGTTATTGATTTGTCAAGGTTTTTAAAAACTGATGATAGTATTCTTGTCAAGGAGCAGTGCTAAGAAGTTAGTCACACAAGTTATTGCTAGTAGATTTCTTTGATGCTTCACTAGTTCCTTATTTCAATTAAATATAGTAAATATTTAGCTATATATATTTTGATGATGTATTTACTCATGCTACTAGATTGGCATCTAGGTCTCACCTTTTTACTGTTGAAATAGTTGAATGTCACCATCTCTTCTACTCTAACAGTTTCTTTTTTCACACTTATCATTTGTGGAACTCATTTCATTTGCTTACTTTCCTGATAGTTTCAATCTTCAAAAGTTTAAATGCAGTGTCAATTGCCATCTTTATCTGCTTGATTTCCAGTGGCATTCCTGCCTTGTTTGGGGTGAAAGGATCATAAAATAGTATGAATATGTTAGTGCTGTTTTGCATGTACAAGTATTTACACATTTTGAAAATTTCTGTGAATGCTTGTAGACGACTTTATTTGTAAGTATGTATATATGTTGGATCCATAAGCACTTGTGTGAATGTTTATATCAGTATACTTTGTGAAAAATCTCAGTAAACATTTACATGTGCCTGTGATATTGCAAGAATACTTTCTTGAGAGAATGCCATAAAAATTTGGCTTATTTTCAAAGCAGCCGTAAAAATTAATGCCTCATGGTGCAATACCAAAACTAAGAACCAAAACAAAAATTATTCAGTATCTTTAGAAACCAGCTTACCAATAAAATATCATGAGAACAAATTGAAACTATTTTGATCAGTAAAATATTTTAAAGAATCCCTCATTCCTTGAATAAAAATAAAGACTAAAATATCTCTGGAGAATTCCATATCAGAACCCATTGAAACCAAAGCTTATCCATAAGTGAAACAGAACGTAATACATATGCAGGGATTTTGAATCATAGGCACTTAAAATAACGGACAGTCTCTTTCTCTCTGATGGAATTGGTTATGACAGTAAAGCCATCAAGAGGATATAATTTTATTTACCATTTTCTTGTATTGATCAATATTTCTTGGACATGAAATGTGGTGAGAGGTTAAGAGGTATTTTCTAATTTAAACCTGCTGTGTTTCAATCATCATCATGGCTACTAGAAATGATGAAAAGTAGTTTTTCTTCTAAGGTTGCCGGCAAAATAATGCAATTCTGGAGTAATAACTAAATGGAAAATTTGTAATTCCAGATGTCATCTGTCTTCAGATTCAGCTCTTGTTAAAGGCAGATTGAATGTATTCATCTATAAGCAAACTAAAATAAAATACTGTTCTTAAAATATTTTAATTGAATTTTTGATAGCTCCCATAGTCATTACAAATAGCAAAGAAAAGACTTAAGTTAAATCAACAATAAAACTTTTATGATTTATGTTGTCTTTAAACTAGTAAGAAAAATTGTTTTGATAAATTGTGTATTAAACTAAATTTTATAAATTTAGAATAACATAATAAATTTAATAAATTATGTATTAAACTAAATTTTATCAATAAAAGCATAAAATTAACCTCTGAATAAATTATGTTGTCATTAAATTTTATGTTAATGTTTGACAAGGAATTTACTCATGCCAAATAAATTATTAGATAAAGTTCTGAAATGAAATCTTTTAATCATTCTTTTTTTAATTATTTTTATCAATATTTTTAAATTATTTTTAATTAATACTTTTAAAATTTGAACTTGTATTTCTTTCCCCTTAATTTCAGTTACTTTTTTTGTTGCAACTGCTCACACTATTATTTTACAGCCACTATTAATCAACAAAGATAAGAAAGAAAGAAAAAAGCTTTTGACAATATTTGAACCCACATTCCTTCATCTCAGCAACTCTATCTCATGTGATAACTGCTTTTATCAGTTGAGCTATAAGAGCCATATGATTGGATCATCTTGAACCATATGAACTCATTCTTTATTTTTCTCCAATTTTTCCGTACCATATTTGGTGTTATTCTTTTATGTATTTGTAGTATTAATATTATCTTAAATTATTATTGACAATCGTTAATAATTTCAGACTTCTTTAATCTTAATTTCAGTTACTTTTTATCGCAACTACTCACACTATTATTTTACAGCCACTATTAATTAAAAAAAATGAGAAAGAAAGAATAAAGCTATTGACAATATTTGAACCCACATTCCTTCAGATCAGAAAGTATATTGTACTGTGATAACAGCTTTTACCAATTGAGTGATATGATTGCATCATCTAGAACAATATGAACTCATTGTTTATTTTTCTCTAATTTTTTGTACCATATTTGGTGTTATTGAATTATCATATATTAGTAGTATTAATATTATCTTTAATTTTTACTGCGAGTCATGAACAATTTTAGATTTCTTTCATTTAATTGCAGTTTCACTTTATCCCAACTAGTCTTACAGTTTACAGCCACTCGTAAACAGCAAAGATAAAAAAGAAAGAAGAAATTATCTTGACAAGATTTGAAATCAGATTCCTTTACCTCAGCAAATTTATCTGTGATAACAGCTTTTACCAATTGAGTGATATGATTGCATCATCTAGAACAATATGAACTCATTGTTTATTTTTCTCTAATTTTTTGTACCATATTTGGTGTTATTGAATTATTATATATTAGTAGTATTAATATTATCTTTAATTTTTACTGCAAGTCATGAACAATTTTAGATTTCTTTCATTTAATTGCAGTTTCACTTTATCCCAACTAGTCTTACAGTTTACAGCCACTCGTAAACAGCAAAGATAAAAAAGAAAGAAGAAATTATCTTGACAAGATTTGAAATCAGATTCCTTTACCTCAGCAAATTTATCTGTGATAACAGCTTTTACCAATTGAGTGATATGATTGCATCATCTAGAACAATATGAACTCATTGTTTATTTTTCTCTAATTTTTTGTACCATATTTGGTGTTATTGAATTATTATATATTAGTAGTATTAATATTATCTTTAATTTTTACTGCGAGTCATGAACAATTTTAGATTTCTTTCATTTAATTGCAGTTTCACTTTATCCCAACTAGTCTTACAGTTTACAGCCACTCGTAAACAGCAAAGATAAAAAAGAAAGAAGAAATTATCTTGACAAGATTTGAAATCAGATTCCTTTACCTCAGCAAATTTATCTGTGATAACAGCTTTTACCAATTGAGTGATATGATTGCATCATCTAGAACAATATGAACTCATTGTTTATTTTTCTCTAATTTTTTGTACCATATTTGGTGTTATTGAATTATCATATATTAGTAGTATTAATATTATCTTTAATTTTTACTGCGAGTCATGAACAATTTTAGATTTCTTTCATTTAATTGCAGTTTCACTTTATCCCAACTAGTCTTACAGTTTGCAGCCACTCGTAAACAGCAAAGATAAAAAAGAAAGAAGAAATTATCTTGACAAGATTTGAAATCAGATTCCTTTACCTCAGCAAATTTATCTGTGATAACAGCTTTTACCAGTTGAGTTATAAGATCTATATGAGTGGATCATCTCAAATCATATGCTAATATTATTAATATATATGAGTTATTAATATATTGAGTTATAAGATCTATATGGATCATCAAATCTCAAATCATATGCTAATATTATTAATATATATGAGTTATTAATATATTGAGTTATAAGATCTATATGAGTGGATCATCTCAAATCATATGCTAATATTATTAATATATATGAGTTATTAATATATTGAGTTATAAGATCTATATGAGTGGATCATCTCAAATCATATGCTAATATTATTAATATATATGAGTTATTAATATATTGAATTATAAGATCTATATGAGTGGATCATCTCAAATCATATGCTAATATTATTAATATATATGAGTTATTAATATATTGAGTTATAAGATCTATATGAGTGGATCATCTCAAATCATATGCTAATATTATTAATATATATGAGTTATTAATATATTGAGTTATAAGATCTATATGAGTGGATCATCTCAAATCATATGCTAATATTATTAATATATATGAGTTATTAATATATTGAGTTATAAGATCTATATGAGTGGATCATCTCAAATCATATGCTAATATTATTAATATATATGAGTTATTAATATATTGAGTTATAAGATCTATATGAGTGGATCATCTTCAAATCATATGCTAATATTATTAATATATATGAGTTATTAATATATTGAGTTATAAGAATCTATATGAGTGGATCATCTCAAATCATATGCTAATATTATTAATATATATGAGTTATTAATATATTGAGTTATAAGATCTATATGAGTGGATCATCTCAAATCATATGCTAATATTAGACATTTCCCTGCAAGGAAATAATTAGCATTAATTGACTGAAAAGCCAGTACTGTTTTTAGATGAAGTTTATAAAATCTTTCTCTTAAAACAATTTTTCAGGAAACTAGGTTTATCAAGTTGAATAGCTGTTATCACTCTTTCCAATGACGATAAAGATTTCCTTCCTAACCGTTTTTTTAAGTAGTGTGGAATGTCACATCTTGGTTATATCATTATGTTTTGTTTGTGTTACAAATGATAATCATTTTAGCTATTGGTAGTCCTCAAGTGATGTGGTTTTTATTATTTGTTATAGTTCTTTGTGATTTTGTAACACCAACCCACCATATTCAAAGAAGGATAGTCTTTGCTAAACCCTCAAACTTCACTTGATGATCTCATTCATTATTTTTCTCTAATTTTTCTGTACCATATTTGGTGTTATTGATTTAGTAGTATTAATAGTAATATTATACTAAATTATTATTGACAATCATTAATAATTTTTTATTTTTTCTTATCTTAATTTCAGTTGTTTTTTATCACAACTACTCACACTATTATTTAACAGCCACTAATAAGCAACACAAATGAGAATAAAAGAATTCATTTCTTGACATGATTTGAACTCATATTCCTTTACCTCAGCAATTCTATCTTGTTGTGTCACTGCTTTTACCAATTAAGCTATAAGGGCCATCTCAAACCATATGAACTCATTCTTTATTTTTCTCCAATTTTTCTGTACTATATTTGGTATTATTTACTTATCATACATTGATAGCATTAATATTATCTGAAATTATTATTGACAATCATAAATAATTTTAGATTTTTTCATCTTAATTTCAGTTATTTTTTATCATAATACTCATTCTACAGCAATCAATAAACATTATGGCTTACTGCTAACATATCCTTTATTTTCAGAATGTGCTGTTTATTGATGGCGATGAAATAATGATTTGAGTAGTTATAATGAAATTTTAAAAAAAGTTAATTTAGAAGAAAAACTTGTGAAAATGTAACGATTATAGTAATATTGTCCAGAACTTTATTATTGTTATATGATGGCTTGGTTACAATTTTTTGTATTTGTTTTATCTTTCTTTCTGCTACTTTTCATTATATTAGTAGTATTTACTGTGACATAACCTTAATTTGATATTTTTTATCATTATAAGTTATTATTTAACAGTTTGATGACAATATTATTTCAACAGAAAATCTATGAATTAATAAAATCAATAATGGTTGATCAAATGTTCTCTTTTCATTAATCAGTATTTGGGAAAACAATGAAATAACATTCTCTTAAAATATTTATTTCAAAATTGATTATTTAGAAGAATAATCTTATACATGTAAAACACTTATGCAAATTTATATTTATGTATAAGTTAGTTATACACAAGGAATACTGAAAAATTCTTAAACTGCACATGAAGACCTTCCCAAACATAATCTGAGATTATTCATTTGGTCAGATTTTAGGAAGTATTGTAGGTCAAGAACTTTCAGCATTCACTTGTGTATGTGTTGCCTCATTTCATTTTTCTAAAGAATACCAGGATTTAGCCAATGGGATCTTGCCTACCACACAGACACCACAAAATTCTTGAAAATGACTGAAACAATCAAATGTACTTGAACAAACATGAACTTTGGACAGTTTATCCACAATTTTGATTATCTTATTAAAAATTTTGAAAAATACAATAAAAAATTAAACATAAAGATCTTGTCAGTTATATTTAATCAAAGTTGTTTAGCCATGTATTTTCTGTTATGTTTTTATTGTAGTATTTTTTTGAGATAGCATATGGAGAATTGGTTCAAAAGATTGTTTACTCCAAGCCCTTTCAACTGATCTATCAGTTATTTTCATGGATATTGGTTGTAATATTGCAAATGGTCTATAGGTTGCTGATAAGTAACTCTGCTGACTCTTGTGATCCTACCTAAGAATGAACTCCCCATCCTTGGCTAACAAATTTCTGAAGATATTAGACTCCTGCTCCTCAGCTTAATGAATGTGTTCCAAGTAGTGGCAGTAGCTTATCTTCTTTCTTGCCAAAGTGGATTTAACCTTTAAGCATTATTTAAGTTTAATGAAATTTCTATACAGTGAACATTTTTCTGAAGTACTGTCACTCAGTTTATTGAGCAACTTCCTGTATTAACATATGGTAGCAAAGCATAGTTCATGACAAATGGCTATAAATATGAATTTTTTAGCCCCAGTAGTGCTTATCCCCAAAAAATACTATGCTTGGAAAAAATAAATTTGTTAGAGAAGGATGGTAAGTTGAATCTTAGGGAGGACCACAAAAGTCAGCATAGTTAATAGCTCTCTCCTTTTTCACTTTTTCATGTAAGCTATTGTGGTAGCCTATTTATCACACAGTCCTTTTTCTAGACTGGTTGGCAAACAAAAGCTAGATAACCCAGTCTACTTTGCTATTAACTGGTAGATAAGATGGATTTATACCTTTTTCTAGAATATTCATATGAATACAAATGAAATGTCTTAATTTATGAGAATTATCACCAGATATAATTTTTTGGCAATATTTAAGCTTTATTTGTCAAAAAGGCTGTTTTTCCTATTACTTTGTATACCAATATCATTACTGTTTTTACTATTACTTTGTATACCAATATCATTAGAGTTCATTCAAGTACTTGTAAATTCTTTTAGTAGCAGAGGCTGCATATTCAGATAAAATATCTCTAACCAATCTAATCTATGAATTTGGTATATAACTTTTTGTGAATTCAGTCTGTTACATTTTCAAGTTAGAGAAAACTAAAGAAGTATAGCCACACTGAAAACTTAAATAACATTTCTGCATGCAGTATCACTGAGTGCTTAGGTGAAGAAAGCATAATGCTTTTCTGGATTCTCTAATGCTTAATGGCTTCCATATAAAAATCTCTCTCTCTATTTTTTTTCATTACCTCCTTTCAATTCTTACAACACATAACTTTCACATTCACTTTTGTCAGATTCTTCTTTTCTGCCATCAAATCTTTATATCTTTTCAGTTTTTATATCTTTGTTATTTGTGGTTGATATTGTCCTTAGAATCATCTCCACATTACTGCAGTGGTAATGGTCAGATACACAGGAAGACATGCTGTGCATTCTTGCTTAACAATTTTTATTATGCCCGAAAACTTTGCATTGTATGGAAATGGCTCATCTTGTACAGATGTTTGTTGCTTTATTATGCTTGGCCATGACAAAAATATTTTGTCACATTCCCCTATATGTTAAGCCCTACAGATGTCAATAAGGGCATGTTCTATAGATATCAGTCGAACTATATCCTACAGATGTTCTACAGATATCGAATTATACCCTGCAGATGTTCTACAGATATTAGTCAAACTATATCCTACAGATGTTTTACAGATATCAGTCAAACTATATCCTACAGATATTTTACAGATATCAGTCAGACTATATTCTACAGATGTTCTACAGATATCAGTAGAACCATATTCTACAGATAGTCCACAGATATCAGAACAGACATATTCTAGAGATGTTTGTATAGATATTTTCTACAGATCTACATATGTCAGTACATGTGTATTCTAGAGATGTTTGTCTGTATATTTTCTACAGATGTCAGTTCAGACATATTTATTTTAGAGATTTTTACAGATGTCAGTACAGAAATATTCTAGAACTGTTGGTATAAATGTTCTAGAGATGTCATTGTAAGCTTATTTTAGAAATGTTCACACAAAAATGTTCTGTCAGTATTGACATATGCAGATGTGCAGATAACTTCCACAAATGTCAGTAAGAACATGCTGCGCAGATGATCTACAGATGCAAGCATTGACATATTAATGGCAAAATAATATCTGCCTTGATATGCTCTACAGATTTCACTACAGACATATTTAAGTGACATTTCAGGATAGTTTTATTTGAATTTGCTTGTGCATTTAATATCTACAAATCAAAAACATTGAAAAATATTAATACCATTATATTTATATACCAATTTCTTTACAGTCCAGAGGAAAAATATTAATGAAACTTTGGCTACTTCAAGTGAGATAAACAGAGTTTGGCTGTAACTTTCTTTCATATTTATTTTTTTCTTTTTTTTATCCTTTCACTATCTTGTCTCTTCATTTTTCTCTAGCTTTGCTTACTTACCCTATTTTTTCATCTCTATGCCTTTCTTCCTTCCTTACTGGTTTTTTTCCCACTATCATGTACAAATGAACACATACATAGTTGATGACTTTACTGTAGAAGTACTATAATGTGATATTTTCATTCTAAGCTTAGATATTACACTGATCCAGAAGTATTAGTAGTTAGGCTATCAATTGTATTTAAGCATGAAACAGGTTATCACCTCTAAGTACTGTATTCAATATCAACTTATATATAGTAATTATTATTATTATTATAGCATACTGCAACTGAATATTTATAAAGTTTTGGTGTTAAAACAGCATCATTAGACAGTAAAATGTGGTTAATTTACTTGGTAATATATATAGATTAGGAGATTTAAGAAAAATAAACATGAAAAAGTAAAAATAAAAATAAAAAGAATAAAGAGGTCTTCCAATGAGATAAATTAAGTTGGGTTGATAGGTTATGACATTTTAAAGGATGATCTGTGTAGGACTCATAGACAGTAGTGTTTCAGTGTTTTGCCATAAAAGCCAGGCATGTCAAAAATTTTAAACTGGAAAAAAGAGAAACATATAAAGGAGAAAAAAAAGCAAAGGAAAAAAGAGAGAAGAGAATGAAATGAGAAAGATTAAGGTGATAGAAAACTGACACAGTAATAAAATAAAATAGAGTCAATAACAGCATAAAGGATAAGAATAATATAAAAAATATAAAAACTAAAATTAAAATATTTTCTTAAGAGGATTTGTTAATAAGTACAAATAAAAATGATAGTAATGAAAAAATTACCAGTTAAATAAGTTAAAATTTAAGGAAAAATATTAAAAATATTAAGATAAAATTGAGATAATTTCAGTTATATTTAAGAGTATGGGAAAATTCTATGCTGGCAAAAATTAGTGTTTCCATTATGTTGGTTCAATAAGTCAGTTTTTAGGAATTATGTGGATTTTTTCTTGTAAGCAAAGGAAACATTTTACATATACTAACTTTTGTTAATATTTTCCATTTAACTGTAAGAGTTTTATTTGCATCTTTCAATTGTCAGTAATATATAGAAAGAAGTAGAATTACTATATATTTTATTATTGAAAAATAAGTTGTGCTGGTAAAATTGAGATTTAAAATTATTCTTAGTACATCTGATATAATATTTGGTAAGACTGGGATTTTCAGTAGTTGAAATGGTAGCTTGGTACACTCTTGAATCTGTTAGGCATTTATGTTGCAAAGGACATACATAAGGTTATGACAATTGCAGGAAATTGTGTTATTATCATCATTTATAGTAAGCAGTTTATAATTAATATCATAATTTTTTAGGATATTGTTATTGTTTTTTTATTATCATAGCAAGATTATCAGTGCAGCTATAATTAAGTTTCAGTGTATTTTATTAAAAATTTTGCCGAGGGGATTATTATTTGGGAAGTGTTTTTGAACTAGATTAAGAAATTTATTGCCTAACTTGGTATTAATCATTTGGTTAAATGGTGGTATGTTATGTTTGATTTGTCAGTTGACACTTTCTAAAGTTTGTTCACTAAACTATCATTTTTATTTATACTTATTAGCAAATCCTCATAAGAAAATATTTTTATTTTAATTTTAATTTTTATATTTTTTATATTATTCTTACCTGTTATGTTGTTTTTTATTTTATTTTATTTACTTTATTTTATTATTTTTTGATTTTTCTATCCCTTTAGTTTTTCTCTTTTCTTTCTCTACTCTCTTCTTTTTCCCTTTAATTTTTCCTTTTCTTTTTTATCTTTGTCTCTTTTTTCCAGTTCAAAATTTTTGACATGTCTGGGTTTTTATGGCAAAACATTGAAACACTACTGTCTATGAGTCTTACACACACCATCCTTTAAAATGTCATAATTTTTCAACCCCACTTAATTCATCTGATTGAATGACCTTTTTATTCTTATGTTTTTATTTATTTTTGTTTTTTACTTCTTTTTGTTTAAATTGACTCATCTATATATATTACCAAGTAAATTAACCATGTTTTACTGACTAATGATGGTGCTTAAACATTAAAATTTTATAGCTATTAAGTTGCAGTATGCTATTATTATTATTATAATAATAATGATAATGACAATATATTTATGCTCTACTTTAGTAATTAGAACTTTTTAAAAGTAAGTATCTAACTGTTCAATGTCGTTCTATTAGTAACCATTACTTATATTTGGTATTTGTAAGTTTTAAAATGAAGCGTTAATATTAGCTTTAATTGAAAGCTAATGCATTAAAATTTACTACTTCCAGTAAAGCAAATACTTCATGGTGTATTTCAAACAGAAATTATATTGATTGAAATCAATTTTCATTTTCCTGTAAAATCAATAAAATCAGCCAGCAATTTTGACACATTTGTAAACAAAAGTAATTTCTGGTTTTAAAATCTTGCAAAAATAAAATGTATATTTCTGAAATGTTTTTTGAGGAAAATTAAATTAATCTGATTTGAGGAAAGTTAAATTAATCTGATTTGAAACAAACATTATTTATAGCATAAAATGTTACATACAAGCATTTCCTAACCACAGGGTTTTGTTTTTTTGACATGTCAATCAATTTATATGTTGAGAAGACAAGTATGGTAAGCAGGATTGCTAGCAGATAATATATGAAGGTTCCCCCATGAGAGGGGGACAACCCTGAAAACAGGTGACCTTTTAATAAAAATATCATGCACAAACTGGCATGTTTAATTGTAAAAACAAAATCAAAATTCCTTTAAAAAATATTCTTTAGTATCAGATTGTAATAAACTTTAAAACATATAATTAGTAGATATAGTTTTACTTAATAACAGTATTTCCTCAGAGTTACACCATTAAAACTAAATTTTAAATGATTTAAAACTTTATAAATTATTGAATTTAAAATTGTAAAAAAAGAAAACAAATCTTATAAAAATATTTTGTTTTAAGTCTATATGATTCATGAAAGTAATTAAAAGCTCTTGTTCAATAATATTTTAGTTCTATTGCATCATTTATTTTTGACTAAGAAGAAATTTTCATTTTTCCAAAAAATTCATGATTTAAATTCCTCAAAGAATTCAGCTTTTAACTAATATAGTCACTAAAAGTTATCACTCTGGATTCTTCAAGTTTTCATAAAAAGAGTGTGAAACACATATGTAAAAAAGATAATATTTTTACCAAGGTTTTTCAATAAAGAAATTTTTCAAAAATGATTTCATTCATTTATGAATAAGTCTTGCAAGTTTCATTAAAATTTAACTATGATTTGATTTTTGCAAGAGTTTCCAAATTAATGGGTTTGTCCCCACAAGAAAGTGGTTAAAATTTGCTATAGTAAAAATTAGTATATCTGCCGATGCAAGGAAAAGGTTTATCATCAAAATTTTGAATGTTCTAAAATGGAGCAAAAAATTTTATTAAATATTCAAAAAGCATTTGTCTATATTTCTGAAATGAGGTAGTATTTACACTATTTACATTATTCGGACCATTGTCCCTATCTTTGTTGCCATTTTTAGGTTTTGGCTGTTGTACACTCCAGCCTTCTTTAGGTGCTAGAAATTTCAAACCAAACCGTTTATTACAATCAGTGGGGTATATCATTCTCATGCCTTCTATTTTGGAAGTCATGAGTTATCTCCCTCTAACCCTGCAAGTTACTTGTTCACCACTGCTGTAGCCTGGTATTGAACTCACAACTTTTTGTGTCAAGTCACAGGAACTAACCAGCATATATATTTACTGGACCATGTGTCCTTAAGGACAAGAACAACTGAACTTTTGTGACTTATAAACCTAATGTCCAGTAACCAGTAATAAAGGGTTTTGTTCAAAATTCCTAGCACCTGAAGAAGGCCAGAGCATACAATTGCTGAAATGTCATACAAATGGCAACAAAGATGAGGACAATAGTCCAAATAATGTAAATACTGTATTCAAAAAGCACTTTGATCCTTCCTCTTTATAATAACATAGATTTTGATGATAAAACTATGCTTTCATCATGGTATGCTGATTTTCAGCAATTTTGTGGAGGTACATATATAGAGAGGCAAGGTTTATAGATACTACAAATACAGCCCTCAAAGTTAGGCATATGAAATATGCCTACAGATTAATCAAGTATAAAATATATAAAAAAGAATATATATATATATATGTACACACGCACACACACACACACACACACACACACACATATATATATATATAGGAGAGCAATCTTTCTTTCATGCAGGTTTCATTGAAAATGACAGACAAGGTTTTATCATTAAGTTTTTAACATAAATTTTCATGTGTTCTTAAAAGTATTTTCTTTTCAGAATTCAAATTATATAGAAATTCTCAAAATGTTTTGTTTTCCAAGTGCTTTTGGCTATACTTTAGCCATTATCAAGGATGAATTTAGTTTCACGTGTAATTGAATATGTGTAGAGTTTATGTATATAGAGTCATGTGTATACTATATTCGGAACATGGTAAGCACATATATATAATTGGTTAATACAAATGCAAGTACATTCCACTGCTGGATATTTACTTTTAAAAATTAGTCAATATGAAAGAACAGCATAGATATATAGTTATTATTATTATTATTATTATTATTATTATAGCATACTGCAACTTAATAGCTATAAAGTTTTGGTGCTTAATACATCATCATCAGGCAGACAGTGTATTAAACACCAAAACTTTATTGCTATTAAGTTGCAGTGTGCTATGAATATAATAATAGCTATATATATATATAACACAACACTGTTTGAGTTCAAGTGAATTTTGACAGGATGCCTTAAATGTGCTTCATGTAGAAATGGAAATAAATTCTAACAAAAAAAAAAGTGTCCCAATTAAATAAAAATCAGTAAGTTGCAGTACAACTAATAAAAACTCTACATTTTATTCTTTTAAGCTGATTAATTCACTTTTTTGTTCAGTTTAAAAACTTTCTTGACTAAATATGTAAAGTGACATTAAAAAGTTACAGCTAATTCTAACTAATTTTAGTACTTATGTTGCATTGTTGAAATTACTCACAGGGCCAGACTAAGCATTATAAACAATGCTGCTAGCAATACTCATAACTTTCATTTTAATGATTTTTCACAGGGAGATGATTCCATCTTTCTAAAGGTTCTTTGGAGTCCATATACTGATACTTTATGTACAAATGAACCATATCTACTTACAACATATCCACTTGATACTGACATATTTGTTAACATGTAAGCTTAAATGTCATGAGACTGTCTTTAGTAAAAGCAGTTTGTATCGAGGAGAAATATCAATCTTCTGTGAGTCTCTTTGAAAGGAACTTGAGCATAACAAGAGGCACAGATGAATATATATATATATAATGAAATGTTGGGATATGCAAGAAAATCATCCATCTTTACGTTATGTCTACAGGGAGAAGACATCTCATTTTGTAACCTAACTTACAGATCTGATCAAGGATCAGGCTCATTAGACTTCACCAGATCCATCAACATTCCCCCTGTATTGCCCCAAGGGAGAAAATTTGACTTGATAACAAACAATGATACTGTATTTCATCATTTTATTTGTTTCATTGTTTTTCATCTTGTTCTTCATGTGCATACAATTTGCATTCGATTGATACAAGTCGAAAGACATTTGATATTTCCTTGACTCCTCATCTGAAATATATCCAAAGCACATTTCTAAAATATATTAATACACTCTCTACATAAGTAATATGACAAAGATGAGTGGCCTAGTTTATTTTTCTTTCTTTCATACATTCCTAATGAGTGGACATAGGCTCCTGAGTATCATTTCACATATGTTTCCCCCCCCCCACCTTCACAAAGAAAATGTTTGTTCTAATACCTAAGCATAATTAGATTTCCTTTTCAGTCTCTTTCTCTTTATTTATATACAGATATATACATATGTACTTTTTATATATATATATATATATATATATATATATATATGTTCAACTTTAGTGTTCAACCTAATTCTCACTTTTGATTGAGTAATACAAACATACCCATAATCATACAGTTTAACTTCCTCTAACAACCCCTCCTTAACATTCTAAATAACCATGATATTTTTTTATATTTTCCAAAATAAATCTTCTGCACCATTTGTTTTAAAATATCACCCAAAGAAGAGCAATAATCTTCTGAAACATGAAATTTTGTGTAGTCATATTATGTTTTTATAAACTTTTTTATAACAAAATTACAATATTAAGCTCTACTCAGTATTGAGCACTTTTTATAAAAATAAATGCAAAGAACAGTAGGTTTTTAATGTTTTTTCCCTTTCATATTATATATATATATATATATATATATATATATATATCCTGAGGATTGCATTGAAGCATGAAACAGATTATTGCTGCTTGCTATCAAAATTAGTGCTTAATTTTTTATATTTCTAAATAGGATAAAATTTGTATTTCTTAAAGGATAAAATGTGTCACACAAAACTTTTTCCACTTTGTGATAATTTTTCCCTAAAATCTTTTTTGATATACAAAAAAAAATATATAATTTTCTTATATATGTATATTATATATTAATAATAGATAAATAAATAAATATCTTTTTATTAGTTATAATAAATATACTTTGTTTTCCTCATTGGTAGCAGAACTCTGAGAGATGTGCTAACAGTCAGAAAATATATACATATATATTTAATTTTAATATAAATTATAGCTCTGTTATTATACATCAAGCACTATTTTATTAGCACCAGTACTAAATATATAGTATTTTATATTTCAACAAAGCCAAGAAAGATGATGAAACATCCCTAAAAGATATTCACTTACATGCCACACAGCATAAAAATAACCAACAGGATCTGAAATATCAAATGGTTCAGCCTACTTTTCAACAAAAACTTGAAAACAAACATAGAAAAATTATTCATTAAACTTATACACAAACACGTATCCCCATCAAGCACACTCCACAAAGTATTCAGTAAAAACACAGCAAAATTCAGCAGTAGTTGCACTGAGAACATGACACACAATAAAAAAATACAAGAAAACAACCAACAAATCCCCCACACAAATTAAACACATGTGTAACTACAGAGCAAAGAACAAATATCCCTAAAATGACAATTGTTTACAGAGCAGTGTGATACATTAGGCCACTGTCAATCAAGAGATAATGAAGAAAAGAATAATGTAGGAGTAAGTGAAAAGCCCTGATAACAAAGAAATTATGCTCACAAAGCATCCATTATGGGTAGTATATGCACAAACAGTACAACGCTTTCTAAACATGTATGAGAAATTAAAAACAAAAATGAAATGGCACCAAAAATATTGTAGAAAATAAAGAAAACAGCATCAACTAATAACAAAAAATCAAAACACTGTAAACTTTGCCTGGAGGAGAAACTAGCTATAATCATTTTATCAGAACACATTTTACTAAATAAATGTTCAGAACTCATTTCAAAATGCAGACACAAATTCTTAACTAAAATCAGATAAAAAATAAATAAATACATAAAAAATCAAATAAAAATATAAAAATAAATAAATTAGTATTATAAATTAATCCAAATCAATAAACAAGTAAATAATATAAGTAAATAATAAACAAATTAAAAAATCTACAATCAAACACAAGAAAACACAATAATCAACATCAAATAACAAAGCAATAATAATAAAATAGCCACAAAACTGCATTTGAATCCACAATTATTTCTATTCAATAGCCTTTAGAATAATTTACCACCCTTACCACCCACCTAATAACCATGAGAATAATAATATACATAACATATACCCATAATGCATCACTGACCAGCATATGTAAATAGTCAAGCCAAACACAACACACATGGTCTGATGATTGCATCTAAGCATGAACCAGACTGTTGCTGCTACGTGCTGATATATATATATATATATATATATATATATATATATAATCCTACATCTATGGCATGACTCAGAGTTTTATCCACTATGCAATCATCAGGTGCATATATATATATATATATATATAATTTTTTATATTTGTGAGAAAAGAGGACTTATATAAATGCCTGTAGCTAGAGTTTCATGGAATCCTATCAGTCTGCATAACTCAGAATAGTAACTAAGCTAAGTTAACATATTAATTCATTATTATTAATGTTCTCTTTGAATTGAACCCTCTATTTACAACAACTGATTACCTTAAATACATTTGCTGTGGTTGACCATTTATTGGTGAAATACATTATTTATAATTGTTGTTTCATATATATAAGAACATTGAATAAGTTTTTAATAATTTTTCACAAAAAGTGTTTTATTTATAAAAATTAGGAATAAATATGTTACTGAAAGTACTGTCCATTGCTAGCCACTATGTTTTCCCATCTTTCTAGCAGCATTTAAATTTCACATCAGAAAAATGACACTTCTTATGAGGCTAACCAAGAGTCAACCTGTTTTTTTGGCATTTTCAGAAGAATGAAAGTGCTGCTCAGCCAGGTCATGTGCCATCAATCAGAACAAGTGATAATAGAACAGAACAATATCTGGTGAATATGGTGAGAACTCCCATTTAAACATTTTGAAGTAGGTTTTCACCCCTTTTGAAACTTGTGGCATAGCATTGTCATGTTGCAAAATCACTTTGTCATGTCTCTGCTCATATAGTGGCCATTTTTTCTTCAGTTCAAATGCAGCAGTTGTAATTAATAGCAATCTCCAATGATGGTTTTGGTTGGTTTGAGTAGCTCATTATAAACTACACCAAGCTGATACCAACAAATGCTGAGCAGAATCTTAGAATCTTGGAGATTCAGTTTTGTCGCAAATGTTGATGCATAGACAGGTTTATTCTATAATCTTCTACACTTTTTCAGGTTTTCATAGTGGATCCCCTTTTCATAGTCAGTTGCAATCTGTTGCAAAAAACCTTTCTTTTTTTGCCATTGAGGCAGCAGTTCACAAGTGACAAGACACCATTTGACATCTCTCAGCTTCAGCTTGTACAACCCCCAATGTTCTTGCTTTTGAATCTTTCCTAATGCTTTCAAATGTTTTGAAACTGTTATGTGATCAACTCCAAATGATTCTGCAAGTTCTGCTTATGCCTGAGTCTTCATGAAGTAATGCCTCCAATTCTTCCTCTTCAAACTTTTTTGGTGTGCCAGAGCATTTTCAACATTCAACATTATTTTTGAACCATCTAAACCAATCTCTGCATGTTTTTTTCTGACAGAGCATGGTTGCCATAAGTCTACAAGAATTCTGTATACTTCAACTGCAGATTTCTTTTGAATAAAGTAGTGCAGTAAAAATTCCCTGCAAATACACTTTTTTTGGCATAAAATTCAACTTGTTTGACATTATGAAAAACACTTTGTCGAAATGACATACACTGATTTCAAGCTTGCTTATAGTACTTCCTTATATATCCATTACCATCTGAAATTACACACAGAGTTCTGAGGATACCATCTGTTAGAAAACAGTGAGAACTTATTCAAGGTCTTAATATAAGAGAGCGAGAGAGAGAGAGAGAGAGAAAATAGCTTCAGCATGAAACATAGTCATAATTTTCAATTGGAGTCCCTGAGCATTTTCTTGTGTTGTTATTAAAGCTGTTTTATTTCTAGAGGCATTGAGCACTATGGTAATGCTAATACTATCTGTTTCCATATAAGGAAATATTCAGCAATCATTGATTCAGCAGCCAACTATTGTTGGTTGAAACTCATAAATTCTGTCTATTAAAACAATTTTTCAGGAAAATGTATTTCTCAAGTTCAGTAGTTGATATTGCACTTTCCAGTATTGATGTTAGCTTCCTTCCTTGTCTTTAGTTTGAAGTAGTGTAGAATGTCAGCATCTTCATTATGTCATAATTTTCTTTTTAAGTTACTTAAGCAATCCATTTTAGTTGTTGATACTATTGAAAGCCCTAAAGTGTTGTAGTTTCTGCTATCTGGTACAGTTCTTTATTTGTGAATCTGTAATGCCAGTTTATTAGTTTTGAAGAAGGGTGATCATCTCTAAGATTTTTAAACCTGGAACACTAACCATCAATTAAATTTATACCACTACTAACCATGGGTATATCATAACCAATTTAGAAAATATCAAAAAAATATTAAATATAAATCTTTATTTGAAATATTTTATATGAAGGCACTTCAAAATTTGTATTTTGAGTTAACTGAACTGAAAAACATATTATTTAGGTAAGAAAATGAGAGACTGAAAATTTAATTAAATTGTAATTAAAATGATGTCATTTGCACTGGGTACTATATACCCATGGTTAGTGTTCTCGGGTTAAGTTAATATTTTTGTTTTTTAGCAACTTGTAGGGTTAGGAAAAACTATTTCTCCCACAGTCTATTCTATATTAAATTTTCTCATCTCCTATACTAAATTTGTTGTAACTGATCCATACACTCAGGTATTTGAAGTGTTTTGTATTATTCCACATTCTGAATTTTTATGGTGGATTTAGGGTAGGTGACTGCTTTCATTCCAATTCCAGATCATAGTTTCTGTTTTGGAAATGTTTACCTTGTGTTGTATTTCTTGAAACACTTGGTAGAGGATGTCGATTTTTTTTTTTATTTGTTGAGGATTATTCTTATTCTGTCTATGAATATATCTGTCACTAATATAGCTCCCTTTATCTTCTGTACAAGTTCATGGGAGAATGGATGTTGTTTTCTGTTAGTAGATTAAATTAAGATGGACACTTAACATTTAAGCATTTCATACACTTCCTATCACATCTGTGCTTTTTGCCTTGGACCATAAGAATACCAGAAATAAATCTAAAACTCTGCAAACAACATAAAACAAATACACATCCACTTACATTCCAAGAATAGGAATTAGAAAAAAATCAATTATCGCACACGCTCATACATCTTCATGGATGAATCAAAATATAAAAACAAAACAGGATGTGCAGCAGTGTATGACAAGAAAATAAAAAAATAATATGTGCCAAAAGAAACTAAAATACAGAGATTTGTGCAACAGACATAGCACTTGACCATAGAAACAAAAATAAAAAATGTGTGGTATTTCTTGACTCCCTATCAGTTATAACAGCAATACAAAACTAAAAAACTGCTTGTGAAGTTGTTATGCAGGCTGGATTCATTATCGAACTGGAAAGAAACAGTATGACGCTGGATCCCAAGCCACACAGGAATTAGAGGAAATGACTAAACAGGTTCAATAGTTTGATAATAGTTTCAGGTTCCCTTATACAGACCTGAAAAATAAGCGCTTTCATTCAACAGAAATATCAGAAGTGCTGAACCAACAATGCAAATAATAAGCTTCTCTCAGTAAAAACGATTCTGGTTGAATAGTGGCAAGTGTTTAGAAAAAGAATAAAGAATGAGGTAACACTGGCTCAACTGCACAAAGGCTAAATATACCTCAACCATTTATACTTGCTGAATAAACCTCTTAATTGCTGTTGTTTCCAGGTCCACCCTGATTCGGAGTGGTAGCACCTGTTAGGGTCCCAGCTATGGGAAAATAGTTAACTCCCCAAAATTGGGGCCAAAATACTATGAAAGTATAAAAATAGACTTTTATAGAAATATATACATAAAAATAGACTTTTATAAACAAAATATATATTTTTGAAGGAAAATTATGACTATAACACATTTTTGAAGGTAAAAATTATTCTCAGCGAAACATTTTTCAATACAAAACTAGAAGACATTATCAGTTTTTAAATTAAAAAAAAGAATAAAAATAAAATTTTCATTAAAATCTGACTAAATCAACCTTCTCACTATAATTGAACATTAAAAAAAAATACCTTAAGACCCCCACCTTTTTGTCATGAAATAACCCACAGAGGTTGATATGCCATTAGACAAAACTCAAACTTGCTGAAGAATGAAGATCAACTGAAATGTATAACATACTAAGCTGCATTCACATAAAAAAAACATTTTCACTGAATATACTCATTAATCCCTGTAATAGATGAAAATAACAAGGAAACTATTTGAAAATACTGAAACTGTCAACATAATGTTCTTCTTTAATGAAATAGGTCTATACCAAAACTTATAACACCTACAATAGATAAACTACAATCTATATATCTATAAAACATTTTTGTACTCCAAAAATATAAAATGACTTACAAAATATTTGCAGTTGATCCCCAAAAATTGCATACAAAATACTTGGATTTCTGTATTGAATAACCTGTAGAGATTTGTATGTTACTAAACAAAAACAACCAAATCGTCTGTGCTTTTATATACCCAGAGCATAATCTAGGAAGAGATTTCATCTTTTCTTTAATTGCTTATGCAATATCATGATGGAACCAATGTTTGAGTATGCCACCAATATGAATGAGAACCTCTTCGAACCTGGGTCTGCAGATACTTGTAAGGCCATTCTCAAGAATGAAGGTGGTATTAATAAGTAAACTTTTTCTCTAAGTTCATCATATGTACATTTTTAAAAACTTTTCTTTCTATTAGAATATCTATGTTTTCTTTTATTGGTATTTATTATTACTTACCAGACTAAATATATATATATATATATAATTGTATATTTGTGCAGCAATCCTGTTTTTATACAAGGTTTATTCAAAACAACTGAATAGGTAATGAAGTTAAATTTTTTTTAATTTTTCTCAAATTTTTATAATTCTCTATTGCACATAAATTATGTAGAAAGCATCAGATTGTTCTGTATATCAAAGTGTTTTCTATAACTCTATATACATACATAGAACAACCCATACATTCAGTTAAAAGTAAAAAATAAAATCATACTTAATAATGGCTAAAAGTATAGCTGAAACAATTGGATTAATTCTACATAATTTATGTTCAGAAAATAAGAAAATTATAAGACCAAAAGAAAAGCTAAATAAAAAACTTAACTGCAATACCTTGTTAGTTGTTTTTAATGAAACTTTATATATATATAAATTTGGAGAGATCAGTTGATTATGCTACTATGGGTTTGACTTTTTCTGTTTTGTCAGATGATTTGTATTTATGATATAAATTTGTATTTATTTATTTGTATTTTTAATACAACTGTTACTGGTGTAATTTAAATCTGACCTATAGCTGTTCAGTTATATAATATATATAATAAATATAAAGATAGAGGTTTACTAAATAAGGTTGATATATAAGAATAATAGGTGTAGGTAAGAAGTGCAGTTTATGCTCCTCACACATAATAAGGCATTGTAGTTTGCAGAGTTAGGTGGCCAGATGTATGGAGTGATGTGGTCACAGAAATTGTCTGACAGCCATGACTAAGTTCTGTTTGTGTGCCATGGTGTTACCAGACATAGGGTCTTCTAACAGCCACCCTCTTGACACAGGCCAGCACTACCTCCTCAAGGCAAATGATGTAGACCTCCATGTTGAGTCTGAGGCCCTTACCAACAATTTTGGAAGTACTTTTCATATCAGAATGATCAGATTGAGTTTTCTGAGCTGGCATACCTTTTTACTCACAATTAGACTTATCCAACTCTTTTCAAACCCTCTACACTGTCCTCAGATTGACACCCAAACACTCTGAAGTGTCCACACTGGAACTTTCGGCACAAATGCTAAGCAGTACAATATACTGTTTTCAAATTTCTGGCAGAGTGAATTGTGTCATGGTGCTCTTTTCTAATAAATGGTGCCTAACTGACCCTAGTGTACTTTGCAGTGGACAAAATCAAAAACAAACAATGTGCATGTGTAATATTAAGTGAATAAAATGGCAACAATTTACCCATCACACCCTGTATATATTCTGGACTCTTTTTTTGTTTTCAGTATAAGGGTAGCCCAAAATGTCAACTACAGGTTGTGTTCTAACAGAAAACGGAAAGTGCGACAGAGATCCAAAGACGAATTGGCATGGTGAAAGAAGCAATCCAGAAGTTGAATAAGCTATTAAGAAACAGGACAATTTCACTAGAAACAAAGAGGAGAGTACTAGATTGCTATGTGATGTCGGTTCTTCAATATGGCAGTGAATGTTGGACAATATCTTTGAAGATGAAGGAAACACTTGAAGCAGCTGAAATGTGGTTCTACAGAAGGATGCTGCGGATATCATGGACCAAGCATGTGAGCAATGACAAGGTTTTGGAAAAGATGGAGATGAAAAGGAAATTAATACTGAGCATCAGGAAGAGACAGCTAAAGTTCGTGGAACATGCAATAAGGAAGGAGGGCTTAGAGAACCTGATACTAACAGGCCAGATAGAGGGAAAAAGAGACAGAGGAAAGCAGTGGATAACATATTTGAAGGACCTGATCAGGTGGATACAAAACAAGTGTTGCATGGTGCAACAGGAGAAAGCATGCTGAAAGACACCAGGGACAGGGAAATGGGGATAGCTGTGATCGCCTACATCCTGGAAGGACATGGCACATAAAAGAAGAAAAGAATATAGGGATGAAACAGCTCAGAACCAACAGCTAGATTACCCTCACATATCATTTGATTATAGTGGTTTATGCTTTTGCAGAAACAACCATACTTTTTGGAAGAGCTGAGTACAGAGAAATAGAGCACAGCATGCTACAAAGTCTCCAAAAAACCCTTTTCTGGTAGTCTTTCTCCCAGATTATTCATCAGCTATAGGACACAGCCTGTTTTGCTATTTATTCATAGCTGGGGGTGAAGAGAAGGATTCATACTATTCCCAAAGATATTAGCATCTAAGTGAATGTAATGAACTTGACTCTCTAATTCCTCAATCTGTGCTATGATCCATTACTCCACCATGCTTCTAATCTACATTGCTGAGTGGTTAGAATGTTCACTTACTGATGGTGAGACCTAATTTTGAATTTTCAACAAGGCATATTCTTGATATTATCAGTCTTGTGAAACAACCCCAGCATGTGGCACCTTTGGAATGTACCTGAAAATCAGAACATGAGTTGACCCAAGCCTGGTGAGTAAACTGGGTCAACAAAACTGTCTGGATGTCATTGATGGTTATGCTTGCACAGAGTTGCAGGTCATTGTGATCAAGTGTTTGGTTGTACAAACATTGTTAAAACTACTGATCATGCCAGAGTAAGTGCTCTCTTCCAGAAACTTTAACTAAGGTCCATTGAGCATAGTTGTAGTATAAATCACAGGTAAGCTCTTTGGGTATTGAACAGAGATGTCTGCAATAAGGGTTGGCTGGTCATCTTAGCAGACTGCTGCACTCAGAAAACTGACTTGGTAATTCCATATATATATATGAAATAGCCAAGTCATATATATATATATATATATATATATATATATATATATATATATATATAAAATGGGCTTGTGGCCAAGTGGTTAGAATATTCATTTTCTGACCATGCAGTTCAAATTTAAATCTCACCATGGTTGATTTGTCAGGAGGATGATTTCTTGATGTTACTGGTCTGGAGGAAGTGATGTCAGTTCTTCAATATGGCAGTGAATGTTGGACAATATCTTCGAAGATGAAGGAAACACTTGAAGCAGCTGAAATGTGGTTCTACAGAGGGATGCTGCGGATATCATGGACCAAGCATGTGAGCAATGACAAGGTTTTGGAAAAGATGGAGATGAAAAGGAAATTAATACTGAGCATCAGGATTAGAAAGTGCCTGAAAACCATACCTCAGGCTGACCCAAGCCTTGTGAGTGAAATTGGCTAAATGGCTCACTTAGTGGAGCTGTGGGTGGTTGTGTTAGCTTGAAGTCACAAGTCACTGTGACCAAGGGTTTGAGCACCCTAGCCTTATTGAGATTGTTGTTCATACCAGATAGATCACTTTCACTAAGGTCTGCTCAGTATAGTTATGGTATAAGCCACAGGTGGACTGTGAGTGTTAAACAAACACAAGTGTACCTGAGCAAGCATCTGCAAGGGAGATTAGCTAACAGCCCTTGTAGACAGGCATTATCGGATACAAGTGGCCAGCCATATATACATATAACACATCATTCAATAAATCCGGGACCTAACTAATAAAACAACTTTTAGGCAAAATTCATCAACATAGTCTACTTCCAGGGTGCTACACTGATTCCAATGCTTCTCAAACAATTCATTGCCTTTTTTGTAGCACAATTTGTCTTTGGCCTCAAAATATGCCTCAGTTTCAGATATCACTTCTTCATTGGAGCCAAATCTCTTTCCCAGAAGCATTCTTTTGAGGTCTGCAAACTGCTAGAAGTTGCTGTAATGCTAGAGAGAGAGAGAGAGAGAGAGAGATAGAGAGAGCAAACCAGAGGCAGACATTTAATAGAATGCTGACAAGTTCTTAGCTCAAACATGCTATTCCACATCTTCTTACCACCCACAGTTCAGTTTTATTCGTACATTTTTTAAAACTTTTAAATATTTAAATGTACACACATACACACACATTATATATATATAAAGTGAAAATGAGGTCAACACCACCTGTTTTGTGCTTGAACGCAATCTTCAGGCCCTCTTCTGAATAGAAGATTGCATTTAAGCATGAAACATGCTGTCGCCAGTCAGTGTTAACCTCAGTGTAGATTTTTATATTTGCAAATTGCTTATCTCCTATGTTGAGATCTTTTGTGCATAAATATAGTATTCTCTAAAAAAAATAATATTTGAAGTTATATATATATATATATATATATATATATATATATATATATATATATATTTCATTAAAAACAACTGACAAGGAAGATTTTAATAATTGTTGATTTAATTTTTTTAGTTTTCTTGATACTGGAGATGAGGAATGTAAAAATGTTCCATCCTGATAAAATTTCAAAATAGTCAGACGCTCATGCAATTTACAGTTGCACACATCATGTGATATCTTTTAAAAAATGCTCCTTTCCAAAAACACAAAATAAATTACATTACAGTCAAAACATAAGGAAAAAATAACATTAGAAAGATAACATATTTGAGAATGGCCAGTGAAGTGGCTGAAAGCGCTCAGAAATGTTATAATTATGGAACATCTTTATATTCCTTCTCTCCAGCAAAAAGAAAACATAAGAATACTGGAAAAATTAAATAGAAAATTAATAAAATCTTCCTTGTCGGTCATTTTTAACAAAACATATTTAAGAAAAAGATTGCTGCCCAAATATACATATATATATATATATATATATATATATATATATATATATATATACTCTTGTAGGAATGAAAATCAGTCACCATAGTAGACTTAGAATTGGAATTCATTTCTTTAAGAATTAATCTTGCATTTTAGTTTAAAAGCTCTATCTTAACAATTCAAAATGCTTGCATCTTCCAAATATGCATTAATATCTTTCAAAAACCTTTGCTTCTGTCTCTCCCACCCTCATCTATGTTCTGTCTCTTAAATCTTCTTTACCATCCAACAGTCACCCCACTCAGCTTCACCACAACCCATCACAACTGCCTTTACCATATTTACTGTGAATGCTGCTGCTGCTGCCACTGCTGCTGTTGCCTATCCTTTTTAGTCCATTGCCGTGACTAATTCTCAACCTGGACCAACACCATCAGCGTTACTCGTATGCTTCAAGTTCCCCTGGACAGACCAGAAGCTGCCATCATCCTTTTCATTCGTTTTCTTATATTTCTCTGCTCTCCCCACCTTCCACCTCCACCAAGTTAGACTAATGTAATGTTGAGGCAAAAATAAATGGAAGTCATGCAATAATTAACAATTTAACTATAAAACCTTTTCCCTCTCAGCTCTTCAGGACATTTTGTCACGTGTGTCAATTTGAATTGGTCACAGACTCATCAGTTCCCCTCCGATGCACGATGTCACAAATTTCCCAACTTTTCCCAGGCACCTTTCCAGGTCACTGCTTTCCCACCCCAAACCATGCCACTAACTCTTCTTATTCAAAGAACATCATGCCTGGAGTTTTAGTCCAACTCACTCAGTATTCCTTCTCCTCTGTCCCATTCTCTTGGCTATACTCTGGCTCAAAACTAATCCTCCTGTCAAACCAACCTTACCCTAACAACCTAGTCTTGTGCACTTTATTACAAAATCATAGCACATGCATTTTGGTTGGTATTTTCTGATTATTCTGCATGCACTAGATTCCTTACTGTTAGATTTTACTGTTGTGTTCAGGGCAATTACATAAAGTGTCATTGTTTTTGTCTAATAACTCTAAAGGAACTAGATGCTTAATAACCAACACCAATTGACTGATGCTGCTGTTGTCATATGATGTGTGAACCAAATGCAATCAAGGTAATCCTTGAGATATAAATTTAAGCTGAAGAAACAGTTTATATTTTAAACATTTTCTTTGTGATAAAAGCTAAAAGGAATTGGTCATTTTTTCTTAATTTACTACCATATCAGGTCTGGTATTTTTGTTATATACCACAAAATTCTTGACAAATCCATTGAAGAATCTGCAATGTTATAAGTCCTGACATAGCATCTTGGCTTCAGTAACTTTCCCACCACCATAACATAATTTCTCTATGAACATTTTCATGGCAGTTTTTCTGATATCCTTCACTCATTGGTACCTCATCTGCATGAAGTGAAGTCTAGTACTAGATTGATCGTTAGGTTTAATCATTTTACTGTTGAATTAGCGGGATGTAACTGTAAGTTCTATTCTAATCATTTCTCACTTATCACTCTTTTTACCTATGGACTCTCTTCCAGCTTCCTGCTTTCTTGTCAACTATGATCTTTAGAAATTTAAATATAAAGCCAATGGTCATCTTCTGTCTTTTTGAATCCCATTTGTTTTTTTATTGTCCCTTCTAAAGTTTTCTCATTTTCTTTCACTCTCAGTAACCCTTTGCACCTCAGAGGCTTTATTGCCTTGTTAAACTTATTCAGATTAGACACTTTGAAGTAATTTTTTTCTCCAAACTCCTTCATAGAAAGGGTTTGTTTTCATAATCAGAAATATAGGGTTAATTTTCCTTCAATAAATGATATTTATGATGTTCCTTTTTAATGTTCTCAGATTTTCTAAATGAACACTTTATTCAATTCACAGAAGCAGAATGTTCTCATTCCTTTATCTATGCTAAAATCCACTAAATACAAGGCTTGGGAGCCATTCAATGTAGAGGGTTACTGTTAAAATTATAATGATTAATGAGGTGTCTATATGAATTAAAGAAGAGGTGAGAGGAAAGAAAATTCATAATGATAAGTAGGGGTGATAATAATTGCTCTTCAATTTTGAGGTTAAGATTTTAGTGCTCAAGGAAACATACACATGGGAGTCTGTTTTACTTATACTAGGTAATTCTGTCCTTGTAAAACAACTTTTGGTAATTTTGTTGCATGACCTAGGAACTCAAGACCCTTTGGTAAAATGCAACATGTTTATATTTACTAGGATTACTATAATAGCAAAGATAGGGACAAACAATTTCAATAAATAAATTTATCATAATGATAATCACTGATCTCAGAAATTCAGACAGAAAGTAGACTTAATCTTTTCAAAAAATGTACTAACAGTACTTTGAAGTATTTCTTTTTTTATATTTTGAACTAAATATATTGAGCCACAAGGCTAATTTTCTTTCATTGAACCAGATTTAAAATATTCATTATTAATGTTTAGCAGTACAAATATTTTGAAATCTCCAATAAAAATGATCTGATAATGAAAAATGTACTTTTAAATTTTTTTTTTTTTTTTACTGTTGTTCACCATATAGAAAGCCAAAAAGAGTTACTGTCATCAGCACCTGCTTGCAGCTGAACATTATGATCATCAGCATCTCTCCTTATTCTCTTTCTTCCTTCTGGGACAGGGATGGTGGTGAAGATCCAACCTACTCCTGAATAGTCAGGAGCAGAATTCATAGAGTGTGGATGGTAGACGGAGCTGGGTTAGTCAGGTTCTCTTGACAGCACTTCGCAGATCATCTTCATTTTTACTGTTGGACTCGAAAGTCTTGGTCACCTTTTTGGATTGTCCTCAGCCAATGTTAGCCTGTGTTTCACTATAGAGGGTGACTGAATGAGTTTGTTGTAAGTGTATAAGGGAATAGAAAGAAAGAAGTGCATATTATGGGGATATGTAGGATAGATATCAAAGAAACAAAGGGAATGAGGATGATTTGAGGCCTCATACATATTATGACAGGCCCTAGCTGCAAAGGTCTGAACTGGTAGAATTAAGGAATGTAGATTGTTTTCTATAGTAATAAAAATGAAGTATTGAGAGGCTAGAAACTTTTGGTCTGTTGGAAAGGGGTTCCAGGGTGAAAAATAATTAATCACCCACAAGGCCACAAAATCACTTTCAAACTTTTTTAAGGCTGGAAACTGAGGGTTTAGCAATACCAGTTCAGATATAAAACTTCATTCTAACAAATAACTTACGATCAGTAGCATCATAGATCCTGTCTTGGGGATAGAAACTCTGACTTCTCATACACATTAATGAACTAAAGCATTAAATAATTTATTAATTGCATGATATTTTGAATTCTTACCATGAAGTGATATTCCTTTTAATGTTTCACATTTGATCATATGATTTAGTTTTAAATCTCCATTTTGCATTTATTTGTACACACAAATCTTATAAGGTAGTGAATGCTTGAGAATCTCTTTATATAAGCAAGAGTATTTTTCCCAGCTATATTGAATGGAGCTTGCAAAGGCTTACTCTCTCTCTCTCTGTCTCTTGAAAACAGTACCTACTCCGGCATATACTCATCGCTCATTCAATAATGAATTACAGCACTCTAGCTATTGGGCGTGTGTAATGATATACTTGCTAAAAGGTCTGCCTTCTTCTACCAGACACTCATAGCCTAGGGGTAGAATCGCTGATTTGGTCGGGTTTCAATCCTGGGTTAGGAAGCGATTGGAGTCTAACCGTACTGATGAGCTGTGATACAGTGAAACAGATCTGTCTGCAGATGACTATATATATATATATATATATATATACTAGCAGTATAGCCCAACATTGCTCAGGTGTAATGAAAGCTTTAAAACTAATTCCAGACTCTGGACGTTGGCACGAAAGACTAAAAAGCAATAGTTGTTTCCAGTTAAAGCGAAACTGTAGACTGAAAGAAAAATGAATGGATGTAAGTCAAATTTTGATTTCCTGGTATCGATAGCAAATAAGTTTTTTTTATTGTAAACTGAATTTTGAAGGCTAAATAAGTCTTCTGAGTAAATGGTATCATGGCTGAGACTAAGAACTACAATTATACTTACTTAGAGCCAAACCCAAAGCAAAAACTAGAATAAAAGGGCAGAAAAAATACAGACATACAGGCAGATAAACAGACACACAAACATCTTAATGTCTGATGAGCGGGGGGCTACATAACTGTAAAAAGATTAATTAGAAAAGAGTGAGGAGTACAAACTAGTTAGAAAGGAGCAATAGAAAGCTGAGAATGCAGGTGCGATGACAGATACATAGGTGGAGAAAAAGGGAAGGATATACGGGGGTGAGGAGAGAGCTAGAGTCCAGTGGTTAATAGATGAGTATTGACATTGCATTTAAATTTCTGGAGGTTGTAGCCATCAGGAAAGCAAGAATATTGGAGCGAGTTCCACAGGCGGGAAGTGTGAGAAAAGAAGCTGCAGGAGTAAAATTGTTGTCTGCATTTGGCTAACCTGACTGTGAATGGGTGGGACCCAGTTGCCAGTCTGGTTGCACAAGTAAACACCTGTTGAGGAGGCACCAGTGACTTAAGTTCATGCTGAAAGAGAATTCCCTCAATGAGAAGTGTGAGAGAAGAAACTACTAAAATATAACTTATAGTTAAATTTATCAATTTTAAAATGGTTCCACACAACTTTCTATTCTTCAGTATGTCCTGTGAGTATCAAATTTTCTAAGCTTTCTTTTCACATTTTGTGTGCTAGAAATTTTAATATACACTTTCTGATTCTAAGTACAAGCCCTGATTTTGTTTCCATTTTGCTGAAAACATAGTTTTCACCCACATGTTCTATTCATGATAATCTCAAGTAAAGTCTATTTTTGTTTTCATGATATTTCAGGCTTCGTACACTCCAACCTTCTTCAGATAATTGCAATTTTAAACTGAGCCTACTGTTTTGTCTACTGAGGTAGATTGTTCTAGTTTCACATGCCATGCCTCAAATGTCTCATGATCAATAATCTTCCTTTAACAACTCTCGAACTTTTAGCTCACCTCTGCTGTAGTCAGGTATTAAAGTGACAACTCTTGAGTTACTGGATTCATCCCAATGCTTTTATCCACTGAATCATGTGTCCTTAAAGACTGGACTATTTTTAACCTTTAGTTCCATGTATGTTGGGACTCACACTTGAAAATTGGCCTTAAGATACATTCTATTTGATTTGAGTTTGGGATAAATACCAAGTACTCTACAAGCTGTCTATAAAGAAAGTTTTTAAAAAATAAGTTATAGAAGCAAGTTTTTCTCCCCTTTTAAGTACTATCTTTTTCTATATACTGTATTCATTCAGGAAATTAGCAATGAAGGCTGTCCCAACTTTGTAGTCCTTAGCAACTTTTCTTCCTTTACCTAGTCTTCCTTCCACCCCAAGTTCTTTCATCAGTTCAACTAAGTTTGTTCATTAGATAGTTTACTGCTTTCCCTTGCCTGTCTTGCACATGAAATGTCTTATAAAAATTAAGTTTTTCACACCCCACTTCCTAATAATGTATCCAAGAAATTTCAGTTTTCTGTTTCTGTTTCTGAATACAAGTGTCTTTTTTGTTTCCATTCTCTTCAAGACCTTTCCTTATTTACATGCTACATGGAATTCTCAGCATAATCTTACATGTTTTTGGATTTCAGCTTTCTCTTCATCTATGAGGAGATGTTCATTATTCACTGCCATACAAAAGAATTGGTACTTGCGAGATAGAGATAAATATGTAAATTTGGGGATATTTGGTCAACTCACTCAATAGAATGTTTTATTTTCAAAATAGATCAAACCACCTTCTTTATTTCTAGTTGATGATTAGACATAAATATACTTTAACTGATATACCATTAGCTTTCTGGTTCCTTTTTTCAGTGGTTGCCAAAAAGTTCTGATATATCAAGTTTGTTTGGCCATACCATACATTTGTCACAATTGAGAAGCATTAATTAAAGTTTAACTGTTTAAAACTTTGCATGAAATTATCATATTATTCAAACTCATGACCTTTGTACTTCAAGCTAATCTCAATTTGACTCATTTCAATTAATAGATTATGGCCACTGAATTGGCTCGGAACAAGAAATCGGGGAGCCGAGTTTGAATTCCAGCTGAATTCATTGCATTCACTTACACGCAAATACCCTTGGGAAAGGTATTAATCCATCAATTCCAGTTATGGGTTAAATAACAGGACAGATTGGGTTCTATAGCCTTGGTCGGCAACCAGTCTACCACAGAAAGCAATGACAACCTACTGTATGTAATTGTTTATACTTTTGTCTGAAATATAAAAACTGATATATTGGGGAAGTTTACCATTCACTTAAAGAAAGGATTGAAGATAAGTTTTTCTGAACAATTATAATTTATGATGAAGATAAAATACACAAGCATGTATCACATATGGTACTTAACTGACTGATGATGATTGAAAAAAAATCAGTTTTGTTAAAAATATACATTAAATTATTTGTACATATATATTTAATTTCATATATTAATTATTTACATTAATTTAAACTAAGCAAAGACAGTTGAAATTTCTAGGGTGCATAATGAGGAAAGTGGGCTTGGATAATTTGATACTCACAGCACAGATTGAAGGCTAGTGCAACAGAGGGAAAACAACACATAACCCACTTAAAGACCTTGAGTAAATGTATGGTGGAACAAGGTTAGGAGCGATAACAAAAAGACAAAAATTATTCAGAACTACAAAGGACAGGAAAGAGACACAGCACATAGAAGAAAAATAATTTTGAAGTTTTATTGTACTTTACGTTGATCTCTATTTTTTTTCTTTTGGTCAATATTTTTTTCATATTAAACTAAAAAAGCAACTGTCTAGTCACCAGTGAATAATTAATTTTAACATTAGGAATTCTATTTCTACTAAATTATCTAAGAAAAATCCACTACAACAAAACTTATGTCTACAACAACAGAAAAGTCATGATATAGAAATAAGCAGATTGCCTACCTTTATGTAGTGGACTCTTTTGATAACATACAAAAGCAATATGCACACCCACACACACACACGTGTGTGTGGGTGTGTAAATAGACATTACATTTAATGTGTTAACATTCTGGTGTTAAGATTTCTTTCTAAGAAAAATGTAGAGTGAACCATTGATTGTAAAATGAAAAACATGAACATCTCCAAGTAGAATTCATAATCTCTGGTCAGACAACAGGATATTGTCTATCAAGTTCACTTGTCAAAGGTTTATTACTGACTCAATTTTTATATACTCAATTAAACTTGGTATGACTACATAGAAAAGAAAGAAAAATATCAAGAGGCTCTAAAATTGGGAAGAGATTCTATTGGTATGGATCTGCCATGATCACCATGTGAGAGGAACAAAGTCTGGTTGTTGATGTTGCAATAGTGCAGAGCAAAGATATTTAAATCCTTGGGGTTAATATCTGGTTAAGTTTTTGTTTAAGGCATGATTGTTTCAGCAGTTATATACTGTTCTGTTCATAAATGTAGAAGCCCTGTTTGACTATCTAAATGAGAAATCTTCAAAGTTATTTTCAAAGGATAAAAAAGGGTACTGAAAATTTCTCAGCACAACCAAAAAGGAATTTCCCAATGAAACTCTGATTTCAGATTTTTGGGAATTGGGTCAAACAGATGTTTTTAAAACACTTTCATTTTATATATATATATATATATATATATATATATATATGTGTGTGTGTGTGTGTATATATGTATATATTATCCTATGATTATAGAGTTTCATGCACTATTGAATCATCAATTGTATATTATGAACTTCATGAAGTTCATAATAAGCACTTGATGATTGCATGAAACTTCGAATCGTGCTATAGTCATATGATGTTTATTTACATATACTTTATATATATATAAAATTTACATATACTGTTATATTACACTGAGCACTGTATTATTAAAAGCAGAAATTTCTCTACATATGTGCATGTACTTGTGTGTATATCCACATATATTTATTGATATCTGTACCTACCTACCTACCTACCTACCTACCTACCTACATACATACATACATACATACATACATACATATATATATATATATATATATATATAATTAATGGGGGTAGTTTGTCACTTATCTAACCAGAGTTCTTTCAGTAATGCAACTTTGAAGTTTCATGGAGGCATTATTGTTATAACTTCACTCTTCAGGGTTTTTGTTCTTCTGTTGTTTTCTATATATATATATATATATATATATATATATATATATATATTGGTTGATTGAACACATGTAGTTGGAATCATAGTCATTGTAAACTCCACAGTTCTTTCATTAACTTTGTAATACACACACACACACACACACACACACACATATATATATATATATATATATATATTGTGTATTCAGGCAGTAATCACTCTTTTATGCAGTTTTTATTAAAAATGAATAGCAATCTATTATGGTTAAGTTTTTTTATATAATTTTACTTGTGATCTTATAATCTACAGTTATAGGAATGTTTTACTTTCCAAACCCAATCACCACTTTTTGTCTGTGTTCATAGTTGATATTCTTATAAGCTCACAAAAAAGTGATATAAAAAAACCTAATCATAACACTTTGCTTGTCATTTTTAATAAAATTTGCATATATATATATATATATATATATATATATATATATATATATATATATATATTGTTTGATTGAACAACTGTACTTGGGATCATAGTTATTGTAAACTCTACATTTCTTTCCTTAACTTTATAATGTGTACTTTGCTATATACATTTTTGAATTCAGAATTGACTGGTTTTCAGCCAAGGCTGAAAAACCAAGTCTACCTTATTTACTCTTTAGCTGGAGAGACAAGAGGTAGAATTATACCTTGCCCAAATATATTTGCAAAAAAGTGAATGTAATGAAATTTGACTGGAATTAAAAGTCATCTGTCTGATTCCTCATTCTAAGCTGCTATCCATTACACTATCCACACATCTGTATATATATATAACAGTGAAATATAATATAAGGATATACTTTCTTTCATTGCCTACTCAGGAGATAGGAGATAGGGCTTTCATATATTTCTTGTTTATTGTGAATATTTTCAAGAAATCAAGTACATATGAATCAGATAACAAATACACTTTATTTATGAGGATCTCTTTGTATCAGGAAACTTATCTCTCAGTATTTGTCCAAGGAAGCAAGGAAGACAGAAGGGACACAGATCACTGTACCAGTAAAAGGCAGGAAGAAACCTCGGCATCACATCTTTGTACACCACTTCTCTTTTTCCAGACAAGGCAATAGCTTCTCACCATTGGAGTTTCAAGTAAGCAAAATAATGCAAGATGATTGGCTAAGAGGATTTTATCTAATTCATTCATTCCTTGCTGGCTGGTAAGCAGGAATTTCTGGTCCATAAATTTTTGAAATTTGAATATCAGTTCTAATGCAGAAGGAAAGAAAAGTTGATATTGAGTCTAACTTACGCAATCTTGCCATGTATAGAACGACTCGTTGATCTGGGCAGGATATTAAAGTCATTTAGATCATCTCTGCCAATGCAATTAGAAGGTCCTGCCTTATGGGCGAAGCAAAACCTATAGCTTCATTACAGAAGCTCTAAATCTGACCAATGATACGGGCTTGTGGTATGAGCAGTGAGTCATTCCTTGTACTGTTATGCCCACAGTAAACTCTTTCCTTGCTTCTCCAACATCAGCAAGTGCTCTTTTTCTTATTTATAAAGTAAAGAAAATCAGTGAGACATTTAGCAAATGCCCTGGAAGCAAAATATCTATATTATATAGCATGTTATTTCTATTATTGGGCAGGAGTGTTTTTTGCTTGAATAAGAAAGGTAACAGTGAATAAAGGCAGCAAAAGTCTTATCCAATATATTTCCTCATGTTTAGCAACGAAACTAGTTCTATATGAAAATCTAAACTTATTTATAAATGGAACTTTGTCTGTGTGTGTGTGTATTTGTTACCTATAGACTCCAAAACGGCTGAACCGATTTTCTTGAAAATTTACACAGTTGTACTATAAGTGTCTGCAAGTGTTCTTAGCTAGGTTTTGTGTCAAGGTACCCCCAATAAATATCAAAAATCGATAATTGAAAAAATCGGGTTATAGAAGGAGTGGTCTGATTTTAATCAAATTTGATACACTCATAGACAAAGACATAAGAAACAATATTCAGAAGTTTCAATGTTGCAGTTCTTACAATAGTGCAGAAAATCGATAATATATATATATATATATATATAAAAGGCAAGATGTTTGTGTGTATGTCTGTTTATCTGTCTGTATGTCCTTTATACAAATCCACAATTTTTATCCGATTCTCACCAAACTTCACACAAATATTCTTTAGGCTGAGTGAGAGCTCCAGGACCATGGATTAATTTTAAAGCTTTCATTACACCCGAGCAACGCTGGGCTATACTGCTAGTGCTAAATAATTACAGAAAGTTCTTAGGTTAAAAACAAGTTGGCATTATTAAATATGTCATTAGCTATAGATTTAACAAAACTGAATCTGATTGGAGTCAGCATAGAAAGAACTGGTGTTGTCTTACAATATAAATCAGTAGTAAAATCATTTTTATTTTTCATTTAACTATGCTTTCTGCCACAGAGTAAATTAGAATTTAGTCTACAAGAAAAAGAATTAGAATTTACTTTATTTTAAAGAATTAGAATTTACTTTATCTTTGATAGTCTATAAGAAAAAGTCCAAACCTTCATGTACTTATTTTCTTCACGGATATAGAGCAGCTTAATTCTAATAGTTATCAGAACTTCATGTTTAGTTTCAGATCAAGAGGACATCTGTTTCTTATCGAATAGACTCTCATTATTCCCTGAAAGATTTTCACATAAAGAATATTGTTCTAAAAGGATCTTGTTAAATTCAACAAATATGAATTTTGTCAAATACATTGAGTTATTGAGTGAATCAAAACAAAATATGTTAAAAATGTCATTCTGAATGGGATAACAAGTATTTACTAACCAGAAATTAAATAAATTATTATGTATTCATCAGCAACTAAATTAACTATTACCAACCGGAAATGAAATGAACAAGCAGTTACCACCCAGAAACAAAATAAACTAGCTTTTACCAACTGGAAACAAACTAATATTTACCAACCAGAAACAAAATGAAATAGAATGTACCTGCCAGAAGTGAAATATGACTGTTCAAATTAATTAAACTATGTTTTCTAAATAAGAAAATGTTCAGTGAACTCTTGCTAAATTATAAAATAATAAGTATGCATGTGCAAACACACACACACACACACACACATATATATATATATATATATATATATATAAATTTATTTATAAATGGAACTTTGTGTGTATCTCTGTGTGTGTGTCCATTACCTATAGACTTCGAAATGCCTGAACCGATTTTCTTGAAAATTTACACAGTTGTACTATAAACATCTGCGAGTGTTCTTAGCTAGGTTTTGTGTCAAGGTACCCCCAATAAATATCAAAAATTGATAATTGAAAAAATCAGGTTATAGAAGGAGTGGTCCGATTTTAATCAAATTTGATACACTCATAGACAAAGACACAAGAAACAATATTCAGAAGTTTCAATGTTGCAGTTCTTACAATAGTGCAGAAAATCGATAATATATATATAAAAGGCAAGAAATTCGTGTGTGCGTGTGTGTGTGCGTTTATCTGCCTGTTTTACTGTATTTTTTCAGCCCTTTTATTTTAGGATTTTGCTTCGGGTTTGGCTCTAAGTAGTTCTTAGTCTCAGCCATGATACCATTTACTCAGAGGACTTATTTAGCCTTCAAAATTCAGTTTACAACAAAAAAAACTTATTTGATAGCGATACCAGGAAATCAAAATTTGACTTACATCCATTCAATTTTCTTTTGGCCTATTGTTTCACTTTAACTGGAAACAAGTATTGATTTTTGGTCTTTTGTGCCAACGTCCAAAGAGTCTGAGCTCCAGGACCATGGATTAGTTTTAAAGCTTTCATTACACCCAAGCAATGCAGGGCTATACTGCTAGTATATATATATATATATTTTGCTGAGTATAGTGAAAATAGCTAAACCATACAATGGTGGTAAGAAATGCAGATGGTGCCAGGAAGAAAAGTTAGATATTATGTTCTTCCCAAAACAAAAAATTATGAAATGAAAGATCAGAAATTATGTCCAGATGTAATCATGGCTATAAATACATACTAGGATCATACGAACATGGATGAAAGTGTTGTAAGATTCTTGAATAACTCCTCCTTAATTTGAAAATTTTTGATCGTCAGAAAATTCAAGTTGTGCATTCATAAAAAATCCCTGTTCATACGTTTGAATAAACAGAAAAATCAGATATTGTAAATCACCTGCAGATACTGAAAGGTCAAAACCTAGGTTGCAAAAATAATTTATTTCCAAATTATATTTCCCTCATGTCATACTCAGGGATTTTGGATTATTTTGTTTTTTTTCCTTCTGTCTTAAAGTAAGATACTCAATAGTTGACATATTAATATATTTGTTGCCGTCTCTTTAGGTGGCATATTGATAGAAATATGTTGCTGTTATTTTTTATGGCACAGGCCAACTCATATTAGAAATATCAAGAGCTTATACTAGGTGGAAAATTCCAGTTTACAGATAAAAAATGAATTTAGTAAATTCAGAAAAATAAAAAGTGATGTGAACCAATGATGTGTTTTTTCATTGGACTTATTCAACCTTTACAATGAGGCGATCTTGAAAGAATTGAAAGTTCTGTACACTAACTTGCATCTATTCTCCCAACACTCTCACCATCTACCCAACCCTCATTCTTGGTATCCTTCCCGTCTATCACCCTCCTTTTGACATTTCCTATATCTAATTATCCTTTCTCACCACTTTCTCTTCTATGTAACATTTCTTATATCTAACCATCCTTTCTCACCACTTTCCCCTCTATGTAACCCTTTGCACAATAGTGGCAGTGAAATGCCTTGCTCGGCGTGAAACAATTATAAAAAAAAAAGGATTCATTATTGGAGAACATAAGATATGCAGATGATAGAAAGAAACTTGAAAAAAATCCTACAAAAGATATTAAAAAAAAACAAAAACAAAAAACAAGAACTGAATATCAACTGCAAGTCGGCAGAATGTATGATTGCCAGCCAAAGATACAAACCACAAATTGCAATTACAAAAAATTAAATATTTAGAAAATGTTTTAACAGAGGACAGAAAATGCAAAACCAAAATCAAAAGACACATTAGAATAGTGAAAGAGTCTTAGAAAAACTAAGCAAAGTATTAAGAAACAAGAAAATTTCATTTGAAACAAATAAGAGTACTGAACTGTATAATATCAGCCCTACCATATGGCAGTGGATGTTAGACAATCTCTTCACAGATGAAGAGACTAGAGGCAATAGAAATGTGGTGACATAAAATGATACTGAGAATATCACAGACTGAACATGTCAGCAATGGTGAAGTTTTTAAAAAAATGACTATAAAGTAGAACACTTACACTCTAAATCAGAAATTGAAATTTCTTAGGCAGGTCTTCTGGAGAAAGGACTTGGAAAATTTGATACTCACAGACCGTACTGACATCAAGAAGGACAGAAAAGCATCAAGTAGCCTACATAACAAGATAAGGTAAATGGTTAACACAATATCAAAAAGACAAAATTTATTAAGAGCTCCAAAGATCAGGAAATTGTGGAGAGCTGTGAATTCCCATGTTTTGAAATGTCAGTGCATATCCAAAAAAGTAGCCAGTCATTATTTTCTGAGTAAAAGAAAAAACAGATGGATAAATAGTCATTTTTTGTTCAAAATTTAATTTCAATAAAAGTTAACACTTTTTTACCTCTTCCTCTTGTATACACTCTCTTCCCAGAATGTTAGGCGCTAAGACTTTATACAGATTCTGGTCAGTTGTTATTTTGGGCAAATTTTAACTCATTAACATTCTCCTTTGTCCTTGTTCTGCCATCTATTTTCACAAATTAAAAATTGCTAATTGCCCCAACATCACACAAGTTTTATATCTAATAATTTTTATTATATTTGAGTTCTATTATTATGAATATATACTGCAAGGACTTGTATGTTTAAATGTTTATTGATTTACTTACAAAACTTAAATATATCTTTTGAGAAAATTGAGCTTTTTATGAAAAATATCTATTGAGTAGTCTGGAAAGTTCATGCTGATTTTTAAGGGAAATTAAAACAAAAAATTATGCCATTAAATTTTCATTCAACCAAATATGAACCATTTTGTTGCACAACCTTTCTCCACTTAACTCATTAAGGTGACCTTTTATGTCAGCCAAAGAATATAGATTTTTACCATTGAAATTATTTTGCAAGGATCAGTATAAATGAAATCTGAAGGAGTAATGTTTGATGAATATGGTGGGTGGGGTAATGCACCCCAGCCAAGCTGAAACAATTTTTGCCAGGCTGTTAAATAAACGTAAAATCTGACATTATCCAGATGGAACACAACATGTTTCTTGTTGTTTAATTTTGAGTGTTTTCTTGAATTGCTGCCTTTAATTCATCCAGTTGTGACTAGTATTTTTCAGAATTAATTGACTGGTTACTTGGCAGAAGCTCATAGGACAGGATTCCTTTCCAATCTTGCCAGATGCACAATATGACTTTCTTCAGATGAAGACATTTTGGAGTGGCCAAAGTTGACTCATATCACTACAGGATCTTTTTTGATGAGCATTGTTATAAACTATCCATTTCTCATCTCCCTTTATGACTTTCTTCAAAAAGGGTGCCTTTTCATTGCATTTACACTGCAAATAACAGATAGAAATGTAATCCAAAATATTCTTTTCACTCAGAGCATGTGGCACTCAAGCACCATAGTGATTTGAGTACCCAAACTTTACTAAGTGCTTGTGGATTTTGACATATTTAGTGTTTCTGACAATTCTCATGTTATGTCATGCAGATTATGCTCAGTCAGACAACCCACTATTTTTATGTACTGCCTCAGAACATCGATAATCATGGTCATGGTAATATTAGTCATTCCTTTATGAGGAAACATTTGGCATTCATTGACAGAGAAGCCAGTTCTACCTTCAGTTAAAATTTATGAAATCTTTTTCCTGAAATAGTTTTACAGGAAAATAGTCATCTAGCTTAACATTGTTTGCAATATTGATAGGGCTTCTCTAACTTTTAGTTTGAAGTAGTGTGGAACATCTTGATTATGCTGTTATTTTCTTTTACAGTTAGATGTGCTATCTATTTTAGTTGTTGCTGCTGTTGATAGTCTTCAAGTGATGTGGCCTCTGTTATTTGGTACAATTATTTGTGATTTTGTAGCAATGGTCCATGAGGTTCAAAGAAGGATCTTCCTCACTGAGACATATGTGTCATTTACTCAATCATTTTTAACTTTTTAGCAGCTGTCTGTCAGTTGAGATATTTCTGAACGAGTTTGATGTCTTGCATAACTTCCATATGAAATCCTTGATCTGACAGGATTATTTAAAAACATGTTCAGTTTTTTTCAATTAATAATTTGGTTTTGAAGCAATTTGCAATTTCAAATAAAACTAACCCTTGTACCTGTTTAATTTCCATATCTCCTATATTAAATTTGTTATAATTGAATCATACTCTGAGAGTGTTATAACTAATCAATACAGTGAAGTCTTTAATGTTTGCTAATCCCACATCCTGAATTTTCATGATGAATTCAAAGAATATCAAAAATACAATATTTATTAAATTGGATTTAATTTTTAAAAAATATTTTCCATGATTATAAGAGGCTCAGGACACACTAATCACTCCACTTATATGGTAATGAATACTGGACAATCTCCTTACAGATGAAGAAGAAACTTGAAGCAACAGAAATATGGTTCTACAGAAGAATGCTGAGAATATCATGAACTGATTATATAAGCAGTGACAGTTTTAGAAAAATATGGAAAAAATACTTATATTTAACATAAGAATACTTACACTTATACTTAACATCAGAATAAGTTGAAAATTATAAGGCACATGATGAGGAAAGAGGGCTTGGAAAATATGACACTCACAAGACATTGAAAGCAAGAGGGACAACAGCACATAACCTACTGAATGATCGTGTGTAAATGGATGATAGAACAGGGTTTAAGAGAGATAACAAAAAGAGTGCTGCAGAGGAAAGGAAATTGTGGAGAGTCATGAGCACAAATATCCCGAAGAGATATAGCACATGGAAGAAGAAGGAGAAGAAGAAGAGAGACCAGACTCACATTTTACTTATGAGTGTCTTCCTTAGAAACAGGACTCCGATTTTTCTGTCCTATCAATGACTAATTTCTTTTTATATGAAACCATCTTATCTTTCACTGAGAGATTAATTTCCTGCCATACTTAGAAATTGAAAAATTAGTAGAAGCACCATTCACAAATCATATATATGACAAGCAAAGTCCCTGAATCAGAAATTAGTCACCACAATTGATTCTACTATAATCAAGTACCAATTTAGTATATATATATATATATATTTATAATAGCAAGGTTATTCAACTTTATACAGGTAGAGATTGGCTTCTGAGATTATCAGAAGTTAATCGAGATGTCTTTTGTCATTTTTGGTTCACAGTACTTCAACAGAAATGTGCTTCTACAAAAGGATCCTGAGAATACCATGCTCTTAACATGTGATCTATGGTGAAGTTTTAGATAAAATAGAAACACAAATAACACTTATAATTAGCATCAGACAGTTGAAATTTCAAGAGCATTTAATGGGGAAAGAATGCTGAGAAAATTTGACACTTACAAGGCATATTGAAGGCAAGATGAACGGAGAAAGAGAGTACATAACTTACCTAATAAGCTTGTGTCTATTGATGGCAAAACAGGGTTTAGGAAAGATGACAAAATTTAATAAACCACAAAGGACAGGAAATTGTAGAGAGCCATGATTGCTAATGTCCTGAAGTGATATTGTACATAGAAGAAGATTTAATTGAAGATATAAACATACGAAATACTGGTTTCTTACTTTTTAAATCTAATTCATTAAATTTTAAATCTATTCCATTGTGGTTGTTAAATTCTCATATGAATTTCATATTGTTGTTGAAGTGTAGAAGTCAAAGAAAAGACTTAGATGCATGTTATCATGATAACAATATTTATTTCTATTAGAAAAACTAATACAGACATTGTTATTCCCTACATAGAATGGGAAGAATTACTTACCACAGGGGTCCATTGTTGACACAGATATCATGTATCTGTTACCACAAAACAGGCCTGTGGTTCCCTTTGTTTGGAGCTGGTCTTTTGGCCTAGAAGCAGGTCCCTGGTCCCTGTGTGAGTGTCAGTCTTCTAGGCCACTCCATGTCTGACTGAACCTCAATAGCTGTCACATGGTTTTCTACTTTTATGCAAGGGGAGACAAACATTTTACCAATTAAACACAGTAAATGTAGCAACTATTATGGGTCAATGGTTGTGGATAAATTCATGTTTTAGATTTATCATTACCAATCATGCTTGATAATTTCAATTTGTTTCTTAAAGTTGTTGAAGAAAGATTTTCATGAAACTGTTACTCAACTCATTAAAATGTTTTAGTATTTAATATTGTTTGTATATCTTTGAACATCATAGTCTTAAACCACTATTCTCACAAATCATCATTTCAAACCCAATTTGTGGTGATGTATCCTATTCAGTCATTTTAATATTTATTTAAACATCTCTTGAATTTCTAAATTTTATTCCTTTAACTAATAGCGTATTCCTTATATAAAGATTTTTACCTTCATCTTTCTCTTTCTACAAACATGAATTCTTATTTCCTTAAGGAAATTGCATATTCAATATCATTAATCAAAGAGCAACATTAAATTCTTATATTAATGACACATGCAGAATGCTCTCTTGAAAGTTGACAAAAACTTAGTGCAATTTCATAATCACATTGCAAACAACCAAAAATATTAACACGACACAAATGTTAGTAGATAATATCTAAATACGATTCATTCCTTTCTGGTGCTGTGGAGAATTTTCCCATAACACCACTTATAAAATACATGTTATATTTGTATTAATTTAAATTCTAGCATTCCTCCCAGAAAGCCCGGATGTGATCAACAAAATGTTGTCTGTCACACTAACATTACTTAATTTTTGATAACAGCTTAGACAGTCAAAAGTACTCAGACAAAATAGAATAAAACTTCAACTTCAGAGTTAAACTGACAGACCTTGTTGGTTGAATTTAACAAAACTTGCTTTGATGAATGTACCGCTTAAATATAGCTTCACTTACTTCTGTACATATGCATGAGTTGAATAAACGGACCAGAATCCAACAAGATGAATAGAATAAGTAAAGAACAAGTCGGAAAAAAGTGTCTTTAATCTAATATGTTTCACTTTTAACAAGCTTATTCAGAGATTCTGTAAAGACAAATGATTTAAAAATATAAGAGATAGGATGTTGATTGAGGTATGGTTAATCAGATACGTGTCACATGAGATAAAGTAATGGATGAATATTAAATGTTGAAGAAAAATCTTGTAAATTTTTTATGTTGAAAATATGTAGCAAGTATTGTATACATGTCTCACATTATTTAGAATAGAAAATCATTCCATCACTTGACATGTGTATACTTTTTCCACATATTAACTTTACCAACTCATAAATGCACACATTTACACATGATTTCTCTCATACATATACATTCATACATGATTCTTTCACATTATTTAGAATAGAAAATCATTCCATCACTTGACATGTGTATACTTTTTCCACATATTAACTTTACCAACTCATAGACACACACATTGAATACATGATTTCTCTCATACACATACATTCATACATAATTCTCTCATTTTATTTTAAAAAAAAGGAAAAATTGTTCCATTGCTTGACACTTGTATACGATACTTGCTGCATAAAAAAGCGTATTTCATTGCTCTTATTCACGAATACTTATGTTACTGACATAAACACACACTTAATTCATCTATAGTTTAAATATGGTTGGCATGCATTATTTTCACTTACATATACTTACATTCATAATAAACATCTAATGTTTTTATTAATCGTGACACACACACACTTAAACAGACACAAGTTTTTTCTTCTTCATTTAATATTCATCCATTGCTTTATCACACATTACACATATCTGACTAATGAAACCATATGTCAGTCAGCATACTGTCTCTTGGATTTATAAGATTTTTAAATCATTCGTCTTTAAAGAATCTCTAAAGAAGCTTGTTAAAGTGAAAAATTAAACTTCTTTCTTATTTGTTCTTTACTTATTCTATTCATACATATACATGTAAAATTTCAAATATAACTAAAATATATCTGTAAAAAGACAGTATGAATGAAGTCAAGCTAAAAGTTTAAAAAAATCATTTACTCTTCTTCTTCTATGTGCCCTGTCCTTTCAGGACATAGGCGATCATGGTTTTCCACGTCTCCCTATCTCTGGAGGCTCTTAGCATGCTTTTTCCTGTTACAGCTCTCAATCTCCGTTCCATCATCCAACTGATCAGGCCCCTCATATATGTTAGTGGCTGCCTTCCTCTGTCTCTTTTTCCTTCTATCTGGCCTGTCAGTATCAAGTTCTCCAAGCCCTCCTTCCTCATTGCATGTCCCAGGAACTTCAGTTGTCTCTTCCTGATGCTCACTATTAATTTTCTTTCGGTTGCCATTCTTTCCAAAACCTCATCATTGCTCGCATGCTTGGTCCATGATATCCACAGCATCCTTCCATAGAACCACATTTCCGCTGCTTCAAGTTTTTTCCTTATCTTCAATGATATTGTCCAGCATTCACTGACATCACATAGCAATCTAGCACTCTCTTCTTTGTTTCTAGTGAAATTTTCCTGTGTGTTAGTACTTTACTCAGCATCTGGAATACATCCTTTGCCATGCCAATTCACCTTCAGATCTTTGTGTTGCATTTTCCATCCCCTGTTAGAACACTTTCTAGTTATTTAAATTTTTGTACTTGCTTGATTCTAGTATTCCCCACCTGTATTTGGCATCTTTTTGCTGATGACCATGCATTCAGTTTTTCTACAATTTATTTGTAGTCCTTTTTTGTCACTCTCCACAGCTACCTTCTGTAGGAGATCTTGTAGTTTTCTTTCCGTGTCTGCAATCAGCACCGTGTCATCTGCATACCTTATATTGTTCAAATTGTGGCCTCCAATAACAAATCCTGGTGTAGCATTTAGGGACCTCAAAATATTCTCACTGTACAAGTTGAACAGATCTGGTGAAAAGACACATCCTTGTTTTACGCCTTTTTCTATCTTTGTAAATCTGCTGAAATTGTTGCCTGTCTTTATACAGGCAGTTTGCTGCCAGTAGAGATTCTTGATTACTCTTAGGTCTTTCCAGAAAATATCAAGGCTGCTGAATATCTCCATCAATTCTTTGTGTCTTATTTTGTTGAATGCCTTCGCATAATCAATGAATTTTTTATGTTATGGGGTGAATTTTTAGCTCCCTGAGTGTATACAGCATTGTGGTATATGGTGGTTTAATTGATGATGGATGGGTTTTTTTGGTGAATGTCCAAATTTTAATGAGTGATTGGTTTGTGAATCTGATTATCTGGGTAAATGATAGTAATTGATCACCAGCCTCAGCTCTTTTTCCCCCCTCCCCCTTTTTTTTACTGGATGAAATGTATGGTTGAAAAAATATAGTTGTCCTCTTTATTTCGCTACACTGATTCTTTCATCAGATTATAACTGAGTATACTTTTGCATGTATATGTGTGTGTGTGTGTGTGTGTTGTTGGAAATTCCTGGACTAGGATCTTCTGAAGGGCTCCATAACTAATTCCATTCATGTGCGAGAGCTGATGGATTTTTTCCCCAGAGTTCTCATGGATGATTTCACAAATTTCTCCTTAATTTTATGGTATTTTGCTGAACATTCATCATCTTTAACTGACACTTAACTGGTTTGGAAACACATGCCAGTCACTAACCTGTGTTACACCAAAAAAAAATGTCTGATGAAATATATTGAAGGTCTTGGTTGCAAATTTGCTGAGCATAATGCAAAATCTAATTCAAGTATGTTGCTTAAATATTTCAACTATGGTAAAGATTGTAAAGTAATTCCAATACAATATTACAGAATTTTGTATAATAATTGGTCATGGCTAGATTGGACAACGACTATTAGCAAACTTTCTCAGTCAGTTAGGTACCAATGAGTGCAGCTGAAATGTATTTATGAAATGGCTGCCTTCTGGTGGAGCAATTTTAAGAGATATATGAACAGTGGGACATGGGAAACTGTCAGTAACTTTTAAGATAAACAAATTGATCAATCTCCTGATTTTTACCTGAATTCTTGTATTGTACATCATACACTCCTGATCAAAAATTTAAGACCACTTAAAAATCTTTAAAAAGAATTTTTTTTTTTACAGATAGATTTTAAACTCCTCCCACTTAAGGTTACCAATGCTACAATCTAAAAGGTTATGGAAACAAAAAGCTACATTCCAAACATTTTAGTTAGAAATTTACATTTTTATAAAATGAGGTGATTTACACATGATCAAAATTATAAGACCAGAGACAAAAATTCTACAAAATAGTACAAAAAGCATATGAAAATATTTAACAACCAAATTTAATAATGAAGTCTACCTCCACTGCTTTTGATAACTTCATAAATTCTGTCGGGCATGCTAGAAATAAGCGTTTCCATCAAGGTGTCGGGGATGTTGCTCCAGCTTCTGAAGATGGCTTCACAAAGTTCATTTTTTTGTTGAATATTGTTTGCCATTTTGATAAACATCTTTTGTCATCTATTCCCAAACATTTTCAATTAGGTTTAAATCTGGTGAGCAGGCAGGATGTCCCAAGAGATGGACCCCATTTTCTTGTCAAAAGGTCAAGGTCCATCTTGCAGCATGAATTGCAGCATTATCCTGTTGGAATAACCATCCATCCATCCCCACACAAATGATGGCCCTCCATCATCAAAGATGCTTTTTGTAGCATGTTAACACAACCAGCCACTCTCTGACGACCCTGCATCACCTGGAGCTCCATCATCCCTCTGTAAGAAAAGGCACCCCATACCATTAGGGACCCTCCACCACTATGACGTGTGGAGAAAATTTCAGGAGGCATGTTTTTGTTATACCAATATCTTTGGAAGCCTTCAGGACCATCGAGATCGAATTTTTTCTCATCAGAAAACAGGACTTTCTTCCACTTCTCAGTGTCCCATGTTTGGTATTCACGACCAAACTTTAAGCGGTCCAACTTGTGACATGGAAGCAGCCGAGGAATTTGTTTACAGTTTTTATTTACCATGCCTTTTTGTCTTAAGTGTCATCTGATGGTTACAGGACTGCAATCAGCATCAGTGACTGCCTTAATTTGACTAGAAGAAAGTCTCCCGTCTTTCATAACAACGCGTCTTATTCTCCTACTCAATGCAGGAGAAATTTTTGGGGGCCTACCAGAGGATTTTGCTTTTCCATAATTCTCACTGTTCTTTAGAAAGTTGCAAATCACAGTTTTACTGCAATTTACCTTAGCTGCGATCGCCCGCTTTGACAAATCTTGCTTATGGAATTCTAGAATTCTAGAACGCTCAACTTTGGTAAGTTTGCTTGCTTTAGGCATGGTAACACCTTTACGCAGTGATTGCTAATCTCTAATTGAAATAAAAACATTGGAATTACCATAGATCTAACAATTTATACCCCTGGTCTTATAATTTTGATCATGTGTAAATCACCTCACTTTATAAAAATGTAAATTTCTAAATAAAATGTTTGGAATGTAGCTTTTTGTTTCCATAACCTTTTAGATTGTAGTATTGGTAACCTTAAGTGGGAGGAGTTTAAAATCTATCCATAAAAAAAAATTTCTTTTTAAAGATTTTTAAGTGGTCTTAAATTTTTGATTGGGAGTGTATGTTCAGTATTATCATCCACATAGTTATATATTTTTTTCTCTAGTTTTCTGTCATAAAACATTCATAAATAAAATAGTATATATGCCTTAACAGTCAAAATTAGGAATTATCAATAATTCAATGAACATTAACTTGCAAAATATCTTATCTCTTTCAAGACATTAGCAATCATGGCTTCCGAGAGATACTGTATTTTTAAAATTTTCACTATCTTTGAATTGCCATACTTTCTTTAGGAAAATAGTGTTGTAGTTTCCTGTTACCTTTTCCATGTTTTACAGAGTTTTCCTTCTCTTAGATTGATTATCTGCTATTCAGACTAGATAATGCAGTCTCCCATCTGTTTAACCCATAGCTAGGGATAGAAGAAGAAATAAATTTATGCCTTTCCCAAGAGCATTTGTGAGGAAGTGAATACAGGAGGATAGGCTGGTATTTGAATGCAGCTTGTCAATTCTACTTTCCATGATACTAACTGCACTTTCCTATTATAAATTTATTAACATACAAATTTAAAATCTATTTTTATTAATTTCTTCTTCAATAGATTTTAAATTATATTCTTTGTTTTACATGTAATTCATGTCTTTTTCAGGATTAAGTAAGAATTCTGATACTACATGGATTTTTAATGTGTTATAGAAGTGTTATGTAGAGAAATACATTTGTTTATTAATGTCTATTATGCAGTCCTTATTGCTCACGAAAATGTAATAAATTTTGATTTCCTATCACTTTCTAGTAATGCAAAAGATATAAAGGCAACATGACAGCAATATGCACAAAAAATGGAATCAGTGGCTTAAGTTCAAGTTGCATTCTCTTCATTTGTGTTCATTTTTGCATAAATTTCCTTGGAAAATACAGTTCTTCTCTCCGTTATGAATTAAATAGCAGAATAGACTTGGCTCTATAGTCTTGGCTGTGTCCAGTTTAGAAGGACAACTTGAAATTCCAAGACATAAAGAAGGCAGTAAGAAAATAAGAGAAGATAGGTTTACCAGTCATCTGGTTCACACTCTTCCCCAATCTTTTAAATAGGAATAGCGGTTGATTCTTTATTTTGTGTTTAGGGTTGGGTTTCCAGATCTTTCTAGTCCTTTTATGATGGCCTATATTCTCAAGGGACATAGCAAAAAAAATATAAATAAATAAAATACTTACATAAAACACTGTTCTGTGTGTCTTTATTATCAGTCTGTTCTTGTTAAAAAAAATAAAGAAAAGAAGAATTACAAAGACTGGTTTAATATATGACCCTTCATTAGATCCTACAAAATAACAAAGTGATTCTCGAAAATAACAAAGTGCTTTACCAAATCATGAAAACCACATCATTTGATTGCTTTTTACAGTAGCAGCAATTAAATGAGTAGCATATGTGACTAGAAGAAAATGATATGCTCAAGCTGTTAAACTTCTACACTCCCAAAATAAAAGTTTGGAAGTTCTTTTTCATCAATATTAAAAAGAACTAATTCAGGGAACTTCAGCACTTTAATTTTTTGAAGAATTATTTTAATAGAAAGATTTTATAAAATTAAACTAACAGTAACACTAACTCCTTGGTCAATGAGTGCCAAATATTTTCTGTATAGATTGATTGATTTGATTTTTTATGGCTTATCAAACTTTTTGAGGTTATTTAAAGCTAGAAAATATTTTTAGATTGTAAAATATATAAGTCTGCTGATATAAGTCTTACTAATTAAACATTATATTTTGATCTTCTGTCACATCCACATCTTAGTGGCTGGAACAAGGTAAATCAGTCAGTTAAGTGCCATGTGTGATACACGCTTGGGCGATCATGTCTCGAAAGAGACATGAATGACTGGGCAGAAGATTATCCCGCAGTAGGTTGCCATTGCTTTCTGCAGTAGACTGGTTGCTGACCAAGGCTCTAGAACCCAATCTGTCCTGTTATTTAACCCATAACTGGAAGGAAGAGACGGATTAATACCTTTCCCAATGGTATTTGCGTGTAAGTGAAGGCAACGAATTCAGCTGGAATTCGAACTCAGCTCCCCGATTTATCATTCCGAGCCGATATCCACTGCACCACAACGCACATCCTAGTGTGGCTAGACATATCCATTTGCTTCTGGCCGGGATTGAAACTCGACCGATTTGGTGTCAGTCGGAGTCTCTACTCCCTAAGCCATCAGCGATCTTACTAATTATCATTAATCCATAGATGGATTCATACTCTTCCAAACTGTATTTGCACATAATACAATGAATCCAGTTAGAATTGAAAGCTACCTCTCCAGTTTCTGATTCTAAGCCATTATTCATTACACCAACCTCACATCCAAGATTCAGTCAGTTAAGTGCCATACGTTATACACACTTTGGATGATCATGTCTTGAAAGAGATATGACTGACTGAGCAAAAGATTATCCCACAGTAGGTTGCCATTGCTTTCTGGTTGCCAGCCAAGGCTATAGAACCCAGTCTGTTTTATTATTTAACCCATAACTGCGGGGAACAGTCGGATTAATAAATTTCCCAAGGGTAGTTGTGCATAAGTGAAGGCAAGAAATTCACCTGGAATTCAAACTCAACACCCCAATTTGTTGTTCCAAGTCTATATTCATTGCACCACAATGCACGATTACAGCGCTTGATATTTCCAAACAGTCGCCCATCTAGATACTGAACAAGCTTGATGTTGCTTAACTTGTTTCTTATATGGAAACTGCTAACTTTACTATTACCATTTCTATGGCTTAGCCAAAGAAAATTGTATGATGCAATTGTATATTTTTGGGATGCTAAATCTGTTGTTATATGGTTGAAGTTATGTTATTTGAAAACGCCTGGTTGAATAAAGATGTTACATAAAGATTATATGAAATCATGTAACAATTTAACAGAGGAGGGCATCCCACTGAGGAAGACAGGCATCCCTAGGTGTTCAGTCCAAGAGGGTGCTTTGCTGTTCAGGTTGCCATTTTATAGTGGCCAAAATAATCAGGTAGAGTGTTCAAAGTCTCTTTTTCACTCTGTTAACCATTTTCCATCTTGATTATTCCAAATAAAGAATTCTTCCTTTTATGAAGAAAAACAAATTGTGTGATCTATTTCTCAAGACCTATCACTAAGACAAAAAGATAACTAACCATGGAAGAAAATAAGAATGAAAAGAGAAGCCAAGAAAATCTGATATTACTTTTGTTAATACAGAAAAATGATCACATTTTTTTAATCACCTGTAGAAGATTCCAATAATGTATTGACAATATTGGTGAATAGAAATAGATTGAAATCATATCAGTTTTGCTTTTCTAACAAAGTTACTCCCAGAGAAGTATTAACATTCTTTTCTATGAAAGATAGCAGTAATGTATTAAGACCAGGTAGAGACTTATTGAAATAATATCAATTCTGCTTTTCTAATAATTCACACTGACTGCTAGATACAGTCCATACCTTAGAAATGCTGAAGAAATAAATCAGCCAAAATCCTGTATTTACACAAAGAAAGATAAAACGAGCGGCTAAAATAACACATGGTCTCAAGAAAATAACGAGCCAGTTCTCTAAATTATATGCAGCATCCACCAGAGAAAGGCCAAAATATTGTCAACTGAAACTTTGTTTGAAACAACAAAGATGCAGATAAGTGTAGAAAATCTATCGAATAATGAGCAAAGTTTAACATTTGTACCTGTAAAAAAATGGCTTGTCAAAAAGATGAATTTTCTCTTCATATTGCTAATACTGTCTAGTCACTCAGCATTTTTTATTATTTCAAAAAGCCCTTTTTGAATTTTAATAAAACCCAAACACATGAAATTGGATTTATGCTTTTTTTTCTTGAGAATTGATAATGAAAGTATAAAAGACACTTCTTGTAATTCAACAATTTAATAAATAAATAGTTTTCCATTTTTTCTTTTTCTGACAATTCTTGAGAAATAAAATTATAATTCCATATGCTCAAAATCTATTTTAGTAAATTTATGGGAAGGAAGCTATGCATTTTCTCAAAAGTCATTATTGATTCCAATCTATGTTGGAATGTAGATTTTCTAAGCCCCACTTAGATGTGGCCCAAGGCTGAAAGTATGAGGGTCTCCAATGAGAATTAACCTCACTACTCAGTTGTAATAGGTCTTAGTGAGACAAGCTTGCTAACCATTACACCACGTTGAGATTTCTAAATCTACCTTGGAATTATTGCAAAATACTTATTTCTCCCTATTTTCTCGACCAAATTACACAAAAGCATGCTGGGATTTTTCTCGGCAAGTTCAGTTAATTACTCAGCATCTGACTATGGCTACTCACTCCACATTCGTGATTAAAGTTACTCTTATATTTTGTTTCTTAATTTTATTGCATGAATATTTATGTTGTTTAAACAAATGCAATGTAATGTATTTGTTATATAAATAAATATCTCCTGCAATTCCAAGCATTGTAAGAAAATATGTTTCAACATCTTGGAGAATAGGACTAAAAATGTTTAATTATTTCTTGTGGCTTTGGCAAATTTATTCAGGAGACTGCAGCAGTTACATGCCCTTTACCCAACTGGAATTAACTTGGGAATGAAACAATGTTTTCATTTTTGATATTTTTGCCTTTTTGATGTTGCTTATTTTCCCTATCTTTTTATAAATTGGAAAGAAGTCTAAAAATCTCTAGACCCAGAAAATAAAATTTGTACATAGCAAAACAAATTAATGATATTGCAAACATTAGTGGGTCAGTTTTCTCAAGATAGTGCCCAAAACTTTGGGAATTTGAACAGCACACACAAAACATATACAATATTCACATTTGTCTGTTATCCTGGAAAAACTGCCAGCATCATTGTATATATGTGACAGTAGACAAATGACTGTTGGACAGCCGTGGCTCAGGTATAAAGACAAGCTAAAGAGTAACTCTCAGATGTCAATGTGATTCATATTAACTTTGAGCAAGTTACCCTGGATAGAAATTACTAGAGGTATTTGTGCCAGAATGGTATCAGAAATTTCAAAATCAATCATATTGACTGGCTAAAAAGACAAAAGACAATGGCAAAAAGTGTCAACAAATATTCCTGTGGCTTGCTGTTGCACAATATGCTAAATTGTATGCAGGTCACTACTGAGACTGAAATGACACAATCATAAGAACTGAATGAGGTTGTTGGATTCTCATACATTGAAATTGACAGTAGAGTCCATCATCATGTGTGTATGTGTGTGTACTGACTGCTTCAATGGAGACAGTGGAAAATAAGCATTATTTTAAAAGCTTTTTTTAAACCACAAATTTCTCATTTTAAGTTGTATCTTATATTTATAGCTTAAAATGGCAGTATATAAGTTCTCAGCATCTAACTGGTTTTGCCAACAATATTTCAAAAAGCTATAAAGATAAAAAGAGAAAATGCAATCAGAAGCATTGCAATTGCTGGATTTGACTTGCCCATCTAAAACATGTCTTACTAGAAGAAGAAAGAAAAATTCCAATAGGCAGGTTTCTCTTTCTTGGAATCTCATTATTAAGAGAATCAAGCCATTAATGTTTATGCATGAATTTTCAAACTGGCTTTTCTTTTACTCGTTCTTCTCAAAGTTACAATCTATTTTGAGGTGTGTTCAAGTTACAGCTTTTAAGTTTTGCTAATTAGCTAACTTTGTATATTTCTGTTCATTGTCTCATGTGATACCGTAGAAGAAGAAGCAATACAGCAGTGTTTTATATTTTACTAAATGAAACTACTTTACATTAACACCTATACTATATATATATATATATATATATATATATGTGTGTGTATTGGTTTGTAACTATTTGCCGGTGTGTTTAAATGGGGATGGACACAGGCATAATAAATTAATTAGACAAAACCAATTTTTAAACAAGAGTTATTAATCAATGATCAAGAATATTTTGCAATGCAAATTAAAATTTGGTGGATTTGCCATGAATAGATTTTACTCTTCCAGCTATAAATTTATTTGATTTTTTATCTTTTCTCTTGGTATATCCAAAAGAGTTTCAGTAAAGCAATAAGTATCATATATGTGTGTGTGCAAATGTTGACTTCATGTATAGTGCAACATCTGATTTTTTTGCATGAATTTTAACTATTTAATAGTGTGACCCCTATTTTGGGGGTTAAAAAGAACTAATCATAATAACTTGCACTATACTTCAGTATATATGGCAAGTAGAGGTTTTTACTCAATATTTTTTTAATTCATGCTTTAAAATAGCCAAGACTGGTTCAGTAAGTGTAGTTAAAAAAGAAGAGAAGAGAGGATTTTTTTTACTTTGTGGAATCCACTTTGAATATGTTTAATTAAAAAAGCACATTTGACAATTTACTCCTCACACAACATGTGAGTAAAGAAAAAAGTTTCAATGACAATGTAATCATATTAAAAGATTTGTGCAAACTAAATGTGAAAAGGATCAGATGGCTAGTTTTAAGAATAACCCTCACTGATTGGTCTTTTAATCGTAGGCACATGAGAACATGTAAATTCTACCAAAACTTACGATGTGTTCCAGGGTTTACCCTGCTAGTATTTGAAGGAGAAAACCCAACAAGATTTTTTACTTGGGAAGGAAGCAGACGTCCGTGCAAGTTGTAATAGACAGAATAACAATCACCCACTTCGTTTGCCATATGGTGCAAACCTGAATCCTCAAGTGAGAAATTTACTTTTCAACTCTGC